>JAKVIS010000203.1:0-109850 GCA_033119425.1 Bufotes viridis | reverse complement strand
TTTTCTTTTCCGGCATTGAGTTCCGTCCTAGGGGCTCAATGCCGAAAGCACTGATCAATTTTCTCCTAATGCATTCTGAATGGAGAGCAATCCATTCAGGATGTCTTCAGTTCGGTCACTGTACGGTTTTGGGCGGAGAAAATACCGCAGCATGCTGCAGTTTTGTCTCCGTCAAAATTCCGAACACATGCCGGATCTGGCATTATTTTCCATTGACGGATCCGGTTTTCCGGTCTGCGCATGCACAGACCTTTAAAAATGTAAAAAAAAACTGATCAGTTTTCCGGATGGCACCTTGAGTGTCATTAGCATAAAGATAAACAAGGATTTTCATGAAGGTAGAAAGCCGGATCCAAGTGTAAAGAACACCTATGGAAGGAAGGTATGAAGTGCTATAAGAACCTATGTTTGGCTTAATATTGATTTTCCAGGTGACAGAATCCCTCTAAACCGCTGCATGCAGTGGTATTAGTCCGGCCAATTCTAGGCATATTTGCTGGGTTGCGGCCAGATCTCCACCAGACACCATTATAGTTAAAGGGGTTATCCAGGTAAATATAATGAACCATCCTCCGGCCCAACACCTGAGACCCCCACCAATCAGCTGTTAGAAGATGCTGGTTCTCCACCAGCGCTGCTGCCTTTTCTAGACCATGTGATATCATAAAAGTGAATGGTGCTGAGCTGCAATACCAAGCACAGCCACTATACAACGTCTGGCGCTGTCCTTGGAAAGCTGCCGGGGTCCACATCGTTCACCAGAGCTCCGGTGACCGTGGTGGGTCCCTGAAACTGCAGACTGTGATAATGATGACTTATCCTAGAGCATCCATATATATTACCGGGTCACCCTTTAATGGGGCTGGCGGGCATTCAGGCAGCGTCTGACAATGAAGCGCTAGTGTGAAATTAGCCTCTGAGTAAGGCCCCATTCACACGTCTGCAAGTGTTTTGCGCATTCGCAAAACTCGGACATCGGCAATGTGCGTTCCTCAATTTGCCGACCGCACATTGCCGGCACTATATAGAAAATGCCTTTTCTTGTCTGCAATTGCGGACAAGAATAGGAAATGTTCTATTTTTTTCGCGAAGCGGAGTGCGGACTCTGAAGTGCTGATCCACAATTTCGGTCGGGCGGGACATAGATGTCCCCATAGGAATGAATAGGTCCGCAATTCCGTTCCGCAAAATGCGGAACAGAATTGCGGATGTGTGAATGGGGCCTAAATCTGGCAGGCTGTGATAGGCACCGCCCTCCTGCTTAGTCACGCCCTCGAAAGTGTTGAGAAACTCAAATAGATGCAGATATGGTGTGCGCCATGATTTACATCTTTTAAACGCTGCCATGGGGGTGTGACTAGGTTAATAAATGCCCCTCAGTATTTCCAAAAAGTAGGTAAATCTAAGAGTCCATTTGAAGTGACCCACTATGCCCTGTCACCCCAAATTGTCTATTAATGTGTTAGGGCCCCTTGAATCTCTCAGTCTCATATGTGACGGTGGTTGTTTTCCAGAAAATATCTGAAACTCCCACACCCAAGAAGATCAAAAGAAAATCCAGAATGGGAAACAGAAGAACCTGATTTTGAGCAAGTGTCTACTATCAATGAAGAGGTGACCGAAGACTGTAATAACAATAAGCAGGTGCGACATGACCATGGTCCGACCAAGTATTGTCACCTCTGTGACCTGATGCTAATGGACTCCTTTTATCTTCTCCCTGAACTCTTACTTTAGACGCCGAAACAGAAGAAAAGAAGCTTGCCAAAAAGAGAGTTCTCCTGAAGCAGCTGAGCAAATAGACGAGGAGCAGGAAGTCACCGAAGCTCCCAAAGTCAAGAAATCAAAGAAGAAAACGCAAAATCGAGCAGGAAGAATCAGAACAGCAAAACACAGCAGAATCTGAACCGCAGATCAACGGCAAAAGGTAACGCCATGCGACCGGCACATGGGGTGTGCCCTTTGGAAGATGAGGATCGAGCGATGGATTGTGTTATTTTTGTACTGTATCATATCCACCCCTGTATTTGTCACTGCTGCCATGGACCTTATTTTATAATCTGTACTTATTTGATAGAGTGGTAAAAAATCCAAAGCGAAGAAAACCTCAACGACTGAGAATGAAGAAGTGCAATCCACAAATAACGATGCCCCAAAAGCAAAGAAAAGGAAAATGGAGCCCGAGGCAGAGGAGAATGCGGAGGAAACCAAATCGGATGATGAGGTATGTGTGTCCGGAGAGGGTGCAAGGCGATTGGGGCAGATACTCCGACCCTACGTAGTGTTTGGGGGGACAGAAAACACAATACATTTGTCACATTTAAAGGGGTTTTAGTATTGATGGCTTATAGTCTGTCGATATGTGATTGTCGGGCATGTGACACCCTGCCAATCATCTTGGCAGAACTTGACCGGCTGTGCAGATTTTGCATGTCGATTATTGTTTTTTGTTTTTTCTTGTGCGGATTTCACCCTTTCCATTGCAACTGAGACCTGTGGCTAAACCACATCAAATCTGCACCAAAAACAGCAAGTAACACATGGTTTCTGGTACAGAGTTAGTGCAGAAATGCACAGCAATTCACACAAAATTGAGGCTAGGTCATCAATATTAAAAGCCCGGAGAACCCCTTTAAAGGGGTTATCCCATGTAATGAAGTTTCAGTTAGGCTACATGCACACGACCGTTGCCTGCCTCCGTGTCCGCTCCTCCTGCAAATTTTGCGTCCGTCAAAAAAAACGGATGACACTCTTTTTTTTTTGATGGATCCAATTTTTATGGCAGATCCATTGTAAAAATGCCTATCCTTGTCCGCAAACGTGAAAAAATAGGACATGCACTATTTTTTTGACGGAATGAAAACACGGATGCAGAACAAAAACAGTCGACCATCCTCATTTTTTGATGAACCTATTGAAATGAACGGGGAAGCATTCTATCCGTGAAAAAAACGGAACGGACGTGGAAACAAACAACGGTCGTGTGCATGAGGCCTAATTGTGTTGTTTATCCCACCACATGCAACTTACTAAATAGATGTTTTAATCGATTCCTCCTCCTTTCCTCTCTATTTGTATTTCTTCCTCTGAGATGTGTACATGTGGTTGCCAATGGCTACGGCCAGTGCCGCGCTTGCACGGTGTCCTCCTCTGTCTTGTACGTTGGATGGCCAGCTTCACAGGATCGTGCATATCCGCGCATGCGTGGTCAATCTCTTGCCTCCCTTCGTATGTTTATTCCCCTCATATAACCGCGCATGCGGGGTCAAACCCTTTCATCCTGTAATTTCTTCAGCTGTAAAGTCAGCGCCTGCACAGTCTCTCTGTATCGTATGCCTCTGCCACTCCCGGCTCAGACGTGAGCGCGTGCACACATACATGCGGCAGGGGATTATTTCAGCAGAGCGCTGATTCGTCGTAATAGGAAGGTCAGCGCCCCTGACTGAGCAGTCTGCCAAGAGGAGAGGGCAGCCACGGCACAGCAGGTGGGATCACCCCTTTAAGGTACATTCGCAGATCTGCAGCTTTGAGGTTTGCTTTTGGCAAATCAAGATAATAGAAGACAAGTAGATTTGTACATTGGGGACATTTGTCAAATCCAGTGGAATGGCTGCGGGTAATTTTCGAAATTTTATTTTGTAGGAGACTGCCTTGGAGAAATGGAAGGCGACTTTTCTAAATATCCTATTAGTGAAGAAACCATAAAAACCTGAAAGGTAACGTTCATGCTTTTTAATTTGCTTGCTGTATTATCTACATTAGGCAGTTTATAGCCGTTCTCACGACAGGCAAGTCCCTATGTTTCTCCAGGGGACATAGCTGGTGACAGGCATACAGACTTCTACCTGTGAGATGTTTTCGGAAAAGGGTGGTCAAAATCACGATCTACTGGTCCCCACTCTGAGGTCTAATGTGAGGTGCTGATAATCCTGTTTCGGCCTTTCCTGGCATAACTAGTTCATGGATACAGCTGCTGCATATGCTCTACACAGAGTGTTCATTAGGCATGCAGATGTGGGAAAAATCCAGAAAATGTTGCTGTTAAACCGTCTGGCTGTATAACATTTAAGAAGGTTGTCCAGTTTCGGGAGGACTACTGTACACCGGTGCACTGTGGAGGCCAAGGATTGGCTGCAGCAGTCATCTGTTTGTCACCGCACCACTGGGGTGTACAGATCCTGCCTGGAGAACCATAGCGGAGGTGTGCGATCTGCCAAGTAAATAATAATTGCTTTATTGCCAGTGGATCCCCCTGTGGTGTCCAATTCACTCCTGAAACCAGACAACCCCTTTAGCATACATCTCTAGCTGTCACAGGAGTGATTACAATTTGGCAGATAAAGCCCCCCTTTCATGGGTCTCTTATCCAGTGCAGTGGGGTCGCCATTTTTTTATTTTTTTTGCATCATTCAGATGTATTGGTGGTGCCGTCTGCATTATATGCAATTATCTCACATCTTGAATATATTCGATTTAAGGACGATTATGTTGTTGTTTTTTCTGCCATTGACTTTATGCCAATGTAGCCATATGAGAGCTTGATTTTAATTTTTTTGCGGAGCAAATTGTATTTTTAGTGACACCATTGGAGATGAGCGAATTTCTGCTTATAAAATTTGTTTGCCATTCGTTTACTCGTAAAAGCAGAATTGCGATATGGATTCCATTACCACCGACCATAACGCAATTCTATGACTGAATGCATGACATTCCGTTATTCGTTCCGTCATAATAGAAGTCTATGGGCTGCAAAATGGATCCGGACTCTTCTGCATAACAGAAATGGGACTGATCGGTTTTGCAGCCCATAGACTTCTGTTATGACTGAATGCCTCTAAAGGTGGCAACGGAATCCATAACGCAATTCTGCTTTTACCACCACACTAATTTCAAAATATGAAATTCGCTCATCTCTAGACACCATTGTAGGGTACATATAATGTATCGGTTAACGTTTATTTTTAGGGAGTGGTATCGGGGGCAGAAAACAGTTTTCCCATTGCTTTTTAAACTCTAAATTTACGTGTTCACAGTGCAGCATAACTAGCATGTTCTGTGGGTCCAAAAACATCTTGGTTTTATACACATATATGTACACTTCCATGCACATGGAGAGACTTCTACACACACACAGTGGCACATCTTGCAAAGACATAGGGCCACTTTAAAGGGGTTTTCCCATCTCAGACAATGGGGGAATATCGCTAGGATAGGCCACCATTGTCTGATAGGTGCTTGAGTCCCACTGCTGGGACCTGCACGTACAATGAGAAATGAGTGGAGAAATGAGCGGAGTACGCACTGCGCATGCGCAGCCGCCCTCAATTAATTTCTATGGGGCCGCCGAAAAAGCAGAGCGCGGACTCGACTATTTCTGTCTGCCCCATAGAAATGAATGGGAGCAGGGGCTGCGCATGCGTGGTGCGCTCAATTCACTTCTATGGGAGCAGCGCTTGGTGGTGGATATACCCAGGGAAATCCGGGGTTCTCCAGCCACAGCATTCCCGCTCCGATCTCGTTGTAGGTGAGGTTCCCAGAGGTGGGACCTGCACCTATGAGACAATGGGGGCATATCCTAGCGATGCCCCCATTGTCTGAGATGGAATACCCCATTAACACGTACATATTAACGCACATAGGTGGCACATAGTGACACAAAAGTATGTGTACACTGAGCTCAGCCTGTTCGTAGAGCTGCGGTATATACAATGAGAGCTCGGGCGGTCGATAGAGCTGTAGTATATATGTATACAGTAAGTAGAGGGCTCAGCCTGTCCTGCACTGCTCCCACCTAGGTAAGTCGCCACGAGGATGAGCGAATCGACTTCGGGTGAAACATCCGAACCGAACCAGAGTTTGGGAAATGTTATTTTACAGTACATATTAATTTATGAAGTTATTGCTGCTCCGTACAGTATTAGAATGAAGTTTTATGCGAATCGACTTTGAATGTTTCATCCCTAGTCGCCACACGACTCCCAGTAGTTGGTGTCTGAGTAGTTACCGGCCAGACCTCAAGCAGCAGACAGTATCAGCAGGGGCGCTTTCACCCAGTCTGAAATTAATTGGCACGTCATAAGTAGTGTGGAAGAAATAAATTTGATGTGCGGATCCGTGCAGCATTTCTGCACCAAAATTCTTTTTGGTTTTTTTTTGGATGCAGTTTTTCCGCAGATCTCACCTTTTCTTTGGAAAAGGGTTCAAATCTGCAGCTAAAACCGCAAACATAATTGACATGCTGTGGATTTGGAAATCCACACTCTGCAGAATTTTTCGGTGCAGAAAGTGACCTAAAGTGTACATGACTTTTGTGTCATCTCATACACTTTGCTAGTACTGTACTACGCTGCCTTTTATCTACAGGAAAAAACCACACATATTCTGCAGTGTGTGTGCATGTGGCCTTACAGAATAAGCAAAATGCTTCTTCTGTAGCAGGTTCGCCACACCTGTTCTGTGGTACTTGCGCAGTAACCTTCATCAGAAATGGTCTCAATATCATTGTGTCTTGTGTTACAGCAAAGGAGTGAGTTACCTGTTTCCTATTCAAGCCAAAACCTTCCATACTACTTACAGTGGTAAAGATGTTGTAGTCCAGGCTCGCACTGGTACTGGCAAAACCTTCTCATTTGCAATCCCTGTGATTGAAAAACTAATCCAGGACAAATCCCCATTGGCGCAAGGACGACCCCCAGGGTAAGACCCTTCTAGCTTGCTGAATGTGAGACTGGAGCCAGTTTACATGCTTTGTATATGAAATGTATTAATGATATGTTTTAGGATCTAGTAGCAATTCTGCTTGGGCTTAGGCCTAGTTCACACATCGGTGTTTGGTCACTGATTGTTGCGCCTCCACAGAGATCAGGTATAAGGGTAAGATCTGCACCTCTTCTCTATTTTTGGCCTGCACCTGGTTTTGGATCATAATCACTGATCAAACACTGTGTGAATTAAGCTTTACAGTTGGCCAACAGTAAGAGATCAGTAAGTGGATGGACTAACGCGCCATGACTAATTCTTTTAGGTGCTTATCCTCACACCCACCAGAGAACTGGCAATCCAGATAACGAATGAAATTCGCAGCATCTCTAAAAAGCTGAAGACCTGTTGTTTCTATGGAGGGTCTCCTTACCAGCAGCAAGGTGAGGTGGCGTCCACGACAGACTGAAGTATTGAGATATTTGCCATTCGCTCCACAGATGATGGAGTTGTTGTGGAATGTCTTGTCCCAAAATATAGATATGATGGGTAAAGATTTTCATTTTGCTACTGGACTGAGCTACTGAAGCTTTGACACCAGCTTTATTCCAGATGTGTCTTCTATGGCACTTGTGCCACTTGCACCATGTACCCCATGTGTCTTCCCCAGAGGCCTCTCCTATGTCACAGTACCATCTGCTTGGGTAGCTGAAAAACTGAAAAAGCCTAGACTATTATTATTTATATTTTTTATCGTTTTCTCCTCAAGTATTTGCCATAAAAACTGGGATTGATATCCTGGTGGGGACTCCTGGCCGTATAAGAGATCTCATCCAGAACTATAAACTGAATCTGACCGTACTGAAACACGTGATCTTGGATGAAGTAGACATGATGTTTGACATGGGGTTTTCTGAACAAGTTGAAGAAATATTATCTGCTCGGTATAGTTCCGATACGTAAAAGAATTGCTGGTGGTTTTAGTGAATGTTACTCTTGTTGCTCTTGTTAGATACAAGACTGGATTTGCTGTCCGTTTTGAAGTTTAAAACGTACTTATTTTTTTTTCTTCTATTTTAAAGATCCAGATGAGAATCCGCAGACCCTTCTCTTCTCTGCGACCTGTCCCGATTGGATGTATAATGTTGCTAAGAAATACATGAAAAAGTATTTGAAAAATTGACCTTGTTGGACACCGTAGTCAAAGGGCTGCCATCACTGTGGAGGTGAGTCCTATATTTCACACTACTTCGATGTGGGATGCGACCACATGTGCTGTTAAGAACAAGAAAGGAATAAAGGGAGAGTTATTCTATAAGGAATTTGTACAAGCACTCTTATAAATGAGGACTTGTCGGATATTCTCTGTCACTGCAGATCCACTTAGTCTTCCAGAACCGGAGCTGTTGGTTATGGTGATATGTACTATGTTTTAAAGGGGTTTTCTGGAACTTAAATATCAATGACTGATCATCAATATTTATCACATCGGTGGTGGTGGGAGTGTGTTTTCGACTCCTGGTACCCCTGCTGTTCAGCAGTTTGTATGAGTTTGCTGCGCTTGTATGAGCCCTGCGCTCTCTTCAATGTTTACCTGCACGGCGTTGATAATGCAGCAGCGATCGAGAGTCTGACCCCTGCCCATCTGATGTTGATTACCTATTCTGAGGATAGGTCATTGGTATGAGAAACCCGAACCATCCCTATTACAGAGTGTCCCTATAACTGTGCATGACTAGGGCTTTTCCAGAGTTAATTGTTCTTGTTTAGCTTTGCTCCACTAACGAATAAAAACCTTGGGCAGTCAAGTTTTTTCTTTTTTGGTTACTTTTAACAAAACTTAATTCACTATTTGAAGCAAGGGTCCTTTGATCATTTGTATAAATCTTTGGAATACATAGCATTAATGCCTGGCAGTAGTAAACTGTTAGGCCATGCTACTGGCATGGCCTAATAGGAAAAACTGGAGGGCTTTATAAGGCCCCGCTGCCATGATAACGCATCAGCACTTTACAATTGTCCTTTGCCTCTGTTAACTACTTTTATGCCACCATCTCTATTGACTGCAGCACCTAAGAGGTCAAGCTGTGGGGATCAGCACTAGCTCTGGTCTCGGCTGTTGTGGTGAGCTCCTGCCTCTTTCATGGAGACATTGAGCAGTACCCATGAGATCATCATGTCTGGTATATCCCTCACAATACAGGACCTAGCTCCCAATTATGGCTGATTGATGTTTGTCTGTCTATACTTTATTATGCCTCATTAACACGTCAGTGATTTCCATCAGAGATTGTGATTCAAAACCAGGATTGAAGCCTCCACAGAGAATAAGGTATAAGGCTCCATTCACACGACCGTATGTTGTCCGCAAAAAAAGGATCCGTTTTTTTGCGGATTAGATGCTGTCCCATTCACTTCTATGGGGCCCTTTTCTTCCATTGCACAGCTCAGCAAAAAAAATGAAACCTGTCCTATACTTGTCAGTGAAAATCAGGACATGACCCTATTGTAGTCTATGGATCAGCTAAAAAACGGAATGCAATCCGTTTTTTTCCGGACATGCTGAACTGTCCGCAAAAAAACTGATCAGTTTTATTGCGGACAACATGCAGTCGTGTGAATGGAGCCTAAGGGAAAGATCTGCTCCTGTTCTGTTTAGAGCCGCACCAGGTTTTGGCTCTTCATCATTGATGGAAATCACTGAGGCATTATTGTGAGTTTTCCTTTCTTCTGTATTTCTAGGTTTATGTTCAATATGTGTCTTTTCTTACAGCACTTGGCCATTGAGTGTAACAGATACCAGAAACCAGTCGTCCTTAGTGATGTCATCCAGGTGTACAGTGGAAGCCATGGAAAAACAATTGTCTTCTGTGACTCCAAGTTGGAAGCTCATGAATTGTCAACAAACTGCGGCTCATTAAAGCAGGTCAGCTTGCCCTACGTTCCGGAGATATTAAAGGGGTTTTCTGGGGATTAATATTGATGATCTATCACCAGGATAGGCCCTTAATATCAGATCGGTGGGGGTCCGACTCCCGGGCTGTTGGAAGAGGCCAGCCGCTCTGTGTGTGCATTGGCCTCTTCCTAGGTCACGTGAAGTCACCATGCATCGGTCACATGGCGTAGTTGCACTGCAGCTTCCCAAAACAGCCAGGACTCGGGCCCCCGCTGATGTGATAATGATGCCCTGTCCTGAGGATAGGTCTCATCAGTATTATTTCCCAGATAACCCTTTAACAGTGGACTTAAATCTGGTAGAGTTGCTAAATTTTTTGATTTTTCTTTTTTTTTTTAAGGCTGCCAAAGCTTTACATGGAGATCTTCAGCAAAAGGAGAGGGAAGTCATCTTGAAAGGCTTTAGAAATGGATCTTTTAATGTTTTAATTGCAACCAATGTTGCTGCCCGTGGTCTAGACATTCCAGAAGTCGATCTTGTTGTGTTATATTCTGCACCAAAGGTGAGTGACTTTGTTCGTTTGGTTGATCTTTATAATGCAAGTGGGAGCGGTCAGAAGAGAATGACTGTGACCTCCATCCTATACTGACCACCGGTAACGTGTATGCTGTCCCCACAGGAAGCCGATTCTTACGTCCACCGTTCAGGACGCACAGGCAGAGCAGGACGCACAGGAATCTGCATTTCCCTTTATGAATCCAGAGACAGATATTACTTGAACAATGTTGAGAGAAGTACGGTATGTCAAACTAATTGCTCCCGGCTGACCTTGTCTATTGATATAATTTTAGTCTCTATGAATTTGTAGACTCTATGAATACCATTTAGTGTACCTCAGCTTGTGAATGGCATACTTAAACATCAAAGCAGAATTGGAAAAAAATTGCCTTGTGTGAACATATCCTTAGCTGAGGTCCAGAATATAATGACTGTAGTGGCACAACTACTACTAGTAACTAAATGAAGCAACTGTTCTGCACCTTTGGGGACACCTGGTGGACAAAACATGTAACAGCAGTATATCTTGGGACAGTGCCGTGACATGTTTCGTCCAACAGGTGTCCCCATTGTCCTTTATTTGGTTCCATTTTGTTTGTGAATGATTTTAATTTATGTATTTGTCTTTACAGCACCATGATTATATGCCCAGCTGCCACTAGGAGGATTATGCTAGAAAGGAAAAGTGTTGTCTCCACCCAGATGGGCTATACCCTCTGCACAGACAATAAACTAACCAGTTTTAGTCTAGTGTCCGTAAAAGGCAGACATGACCTGCTCTGTGTTTTTTTTTTTTTTTTTTTTTTTTTCCTTCCGCAGGCCTCTGCCTGCTGCAGGATGGGGCTTCATTGTGGACTCCACTTGAGTAGCACCCTTGCAGGCGTGTACTATTGTACCACTGCATCTGCAGTGGCATGCTGGCAATCCCACGCCTAGGCTGCATCCTCTCCACGCCCCTCTCCCAACCCATCCCAAAGCCATCATCTGCATGGCGGTTTCCTCCGCTCGAGTCGGGGGTCGTTTACTCTCCTTCAGGATCACTGGAGCGCAAGCGTGGCCGACGCCTGGGTTCTGGAGTTAGTTTCCTCAGATACAAAATAGAATTCTCCGCCTCTCCCACAGGTCGGTTCTTCAAATCATCGCCGCCCAGGTCCCTCTACCAGAGTGATTGTTGCTGTCTCAACCTTGGAATGTTTTTAGGGGTTTTACTTTAACCTCTTCATTGTTCCCAAGAAGGATGGTTCTCTTCACCCCATTTTAGATCTGAAGGCGCTCAATTATTTCGTCCGTGTCTGTCACTTTTGCATGAAGTCCCTCAGGTCAGTGATTGCTTCCTCGAGGTGGCCGAGTTTCTGTACATCCGGGATGCTTATCTGCATGTCCCCATAGCTCTGTCTCATTAGAGGTACCTTCGCTTTATGGTAGTTTCTCTGCATTTTCAATTCGTGGCATTGCCTTCGGCCTGCCGTCTGCCCCGAGGGTCTTTACAAATGTGTTGGCTCACCTCGTCGCACTTCTCCCTGCCAGGGAGGTGCAGTAATACCCTACCTGGACGATCTTCTGGTGAAGGCTTCGTCAACTTCTCCAGCCTCCACATCATCCTGTCCGTGCTATCCCAGTTTGGGTGGCTGGTTAACCACTCCACGTCCTCCCTTGTTCCCAGCCAGAGGATAGATTTCCTGGGCATGGTCTTCAACAGTCGCTTGCATTGGTGGCTGAACCCCGAACTGTCTCCCTCGGTAGAATTGCTCACGTAGTCCCAATTCAGTCTCCTGTATCTCTCCCTTTCTGCTTCTTCCTCGGGTCCCAGCGATATTGATGGCTCCAGACTGGCCCACGCAGGGCGTGGTACGCAGTTCTCGTCTTCCTGCTCGCCAACGCTCCATTTTGGCTACCACTGTGTCCCGACCTCCTTTCGTAAGGTCCGCTGTTTCACCTGAGTTTACCTAGGCTTCATTTAACGGGCGTAGCTGAGGTTCTGTGGCCTCTCCGAGTTGGTCATCCAAACCATGCTTTATGCATGTAAACCCCAGTCGGCCAGTATTTACCATCGTACCTGGAAGGCCTTTTCTGCCTGGCGAGGTTTACCGTCTCCTTTTTTTTTTTTTTTTTGTCTGTCCCTAGGATTCTTGCCTTTCTTCAGGCTGGCCTTGAGAAAGGTCTCTGCCTAGCCTCCCTCAAAGGTCACGTCTCAGCCTTGTCTGTTCTTTTCCAAAGGCCCTTGGCTTCTCGTTCCCAAGTGAAAGCCTTCCTTCAGGGGGTGGCTCTTCGCGTCCCTCCCTTCCGTTTTCCAGTGGAACCATGAGATTTGAATCTGGTCTTAGATGCCCTTCAGTCCTCTCCCTTTGAGCCCTTGAAGGAGATCTCCTTTTTTTACGTCATTCAAGGTAGCCTTTCTAGTTGCGATTACCTCCATTTGCAGAGTTTCTTGTCCTGGCGGCGCTCTTGCCGGACTCCCTTTTAGTTTTTTTTTATCAGGACAAGGTTGTCCTGCGCCAGTTCCCTCCTTTCTTCCCAAGGTGGTTTCCTCCTTCCACA
Source organism: Bufotes viridis (assembly GCA_033119425.1). NCBI lineage: Eukaryota > Metazoa > Chordata > Amphibia > Anura > Bufonidae > Bufotes > Bufotes viridis. The sequence continues at coordinate 97,159 of JAKVIS010000203.1, read as the reverse complement.
TTAATGAGGAGATTGTTCTGCCTTCATTCTGTCCCAACCCCCTCTCATCCCAGAGAGCGGTCTCTTCACCGTCTGGATGTGGTTTGGGCACTCCGGCTGTATCTCCAGTTAACAGAGTCCTTCCGTCGTTTGACTCTTGTCATCCCTGAGGGCTCACGTAAGGGTTTACAAGCCTCTAAAGCTACTATCTCCTGTTTGGATTCGGTTGGCTGTCAAGGAAGAATATGTGACGAAGGGTCGTGATCCCCTTTTCTGGTTGACCGCTCGCTCCACTAGGGCGGTCTGGCCTCTGCCTCCCAGGCCTGCAAGGCCGCCACCTGGGCCCCAGTTCACACCTTCTCCAGGTTTTACCACATTCATTCCTTGGCCTCTGCTGATGCCAGTTTGCCAATTTTTTTTTTTTTTTCATTTTGGTTTCCCGGGACTCTTCGATATTGGTCCTCTTTCTGGTTTAGGACATGTTGGCTTGACTTTTCGTTCTGGATTTTGCTGCTCCTACTGCTTTAGTACCAACTTATTAGTGTCTGTGCAGAGGGTATAGCCAATCTGGGTGGAGCCAACACTTTTTCCTTTCTAGTGTCAGCCTCCTAGTGGCAGCCCGGCATATACCCATGGTGCTGTGTCCCCCAATGCATCCAACGAGAAAAGGATTTTACGTTAAGTACAAAAATCTATTTTTTCTAAAATTGTGTTTATTAAAAAACTGTGGTTTACGTGCTTTCTTTTGGTGCATTTATATGCAAAGTAAAAATATTTTGTGTCTTCCTGTAGGGAATCACCTTCAAGAGAGTTGGAATTCCATCCGTATTGAATGTGGCCAAGTCATCTAGTGCTGATGCCATCAAGTAATAACAATTAAATGTTTATTCACTACTGGTTGATATCCCGAAAGAGGAATAAAGCTGTTATGGCAGCGAACGATCACTTTTAGAAAACAGTATGGAGGGTGTTTTTGGCTGGTAAATGGGGTACACTTGACAGATGTACGGTACATAAGGTTACTAGTATACGACACGGGACTCTAGCGCAGGGGTCGGCGTCCTGTTGCCCTCCAGCTGTTGTGAGACTAGAACTCCCAGCATACACCCTTGCTTGGCCGTTCTCTGACCTGCCATAGAAGTGAATGGAGCATGCTTGTAGTTCTAGTTTCACAGCAGCTGGGCCCCACTCTGGGAGTACTTTTTGATCAGAATAATACTTTTTGCTATTCTTACAAATGGACAGATGATTTGGTCGTTACATATGGGTAATTTTGTGTTCTCCCCACACTCCTCCAGGTCATTGGACTCTGTCTCAGCTGATGTCATTGAACATTTTAAAACATACGCAGAGGAGCTCATCGAGAAGAAAGGGGCCGTAAATGCATTGGCAGCAGCTTTGGCTCATATTTCTGGGGCTGCATCCCTGAAGCAGCGATCGCTTCTTAACATGGAGCCGGTGAGAATCCTTACTAATGATGTGAAATGCACTTGGAGATACTAAGAAGCATGAATATATATGCCGCCATCTTTTCCCACAAGTGTGATTAACTAACAAATACTATGTCCTGTGTTGGCTTTTAGGCCATGTTCATATGTCACCTATTTGTCACGGGCAGATCTGCTGTGTTGTTTTTTTATATATTTTTTAAATATCCAGGGCAGATATCCAAAACTGAATCTGATTTCTGCTGTGGATTAACCCCATTGGATAGGAGATCAGGATCTGATGGGTGTCCGGCATCTGGGACCCCACCCATAAGCTGTTCGAGAAGGGGTTATCCCTTCGCAGTAGCACTGTGGCACAAGTACATTGTATAGCGGCTGTGCTTGATATAGGAAAAAAAAAGGGATTTCAGCTCGCCCACTGCTCTCCTTCGCCGTGCACGGATCCTGAACCAGGAATCACTCAGAACAGTAGAAAAAATCCAGCAGCAGGCTCAGGATAAAATCCAATTTCTTTACTTCGTTATAAAATTCATAGGCTGTTCTGATTGACAGTGCCTGTGCTTGGTATCACACTCTGCCTTGTTCACTTCACATGAGCTGCTCTTGGGCCATTTGACTGATTAACATGTCATTCGGCCTAGGCAAAGCTGGAGAAGGCTGCAGCTCTGCTGCGAGTGCAGGCGTTTTCTCAAACGGCTGACTGGTGGGGTTCTGAGTGTCGGACCACCACTGATCAGATACCAGTGGTCGTCAGTGTCAGTCCTGGAAAACCCCTTTTAAAGGAGTTATTCGAAGTAAGAATCTCGCACAAGGCCTATAATTGCTTAAAGGGAACCTGTCACCTCAAACAGCGGCTGGCACGATTCTCTGCCCAGGTTTGAAGTCAAGGGGCAGCGGACTCCTTGCTTCAAGACGTGGTGACCACACCTCCTTCCTTTGACAGCGCTTATGCCCGACAGCTGGCTGGGTTCTCAGAACAGCCAGCTGTCAGTCACAGGAAGGGGCGTGGTTACCGCGACTTGAAGCAAGAAGGCCGCTGCCCCTTGACTTCAAACCTGGGCAGAGAATCGCGCCGGCCGTGGATTAAACATCGATTTTTCTTACTACTGCTGCACCGAATTTAGTAAGATATACTTGATCAGAATCCAACTGCTGTAGTCTTGAAGGTCCTGGCGGCGGTTTAGGACTGCTGTTTGAGGTGACAGGTTCCCTTTAAAATAAAAATATAAATTTCTATTCTCCGCATTTTGCAGGGCTGTTCTCTGCTGCACTGGGGCCGGTCCTGCATATGATTGGCTACAGTAGTGACAATTCCACACACTTGCATATCACTTACAGTGGATATAAAAAGTCTATACACCCCTGTTAAAATGTCAGCTTTCTGTGCTGTAAAAAATTAGACAAAGATAAATCATTTCAGAACTTTTTCCACCTTTAATGTGACCTATAAATTGTACAACTGAATTGAAAAACAAACTGAGATACTGAGATCTTTTAGATAGAGGGAAAAAAAAATATTAAAATAAAATATGGTTAAGTGTGCACACCCTTAAACTAATATGTTGTTGAAGCACCTTCTGACTTTATTACAGCACCTAGTCTTTTTGGGTATGAGTCTATCAGCATGGCACATTTTGACTTGACAAGATATACCCACTCTTCTTTGCAAAAACACTCCAAATCTATCAGATTGCGAGGGCATCTCCTGTGCACAGCCCTCTTCAGATCACCCCACAGATTTACAATCGGATTCAGGTCTGGGCTCTGGCTGGGCCATTCCAAAACTTTAATCTTCTTCTGGTGAAGCCATTCCTTTGTTGATTTGGATGTGTGCTTTGGGTCGTTGTCATGCTGAAAGATGAAGTTCCTCTTCATGTTCAGCTTTCTAGCAGAAGCCTGAAGGTTTTGTGCCAATATTGACTGGTATTTGGAACAGTTCATAATTCCCTCTTTCTTAACTAACTTCCAGCTGAAGAAAAACAGCCCCAAATCATGTTGCTGCCACGTCCATGCTTCACTGTGGGGATGGTGTTCTTTTAGTGATGTGCAGTTTTGTTTTCGCGCCAAACATATCTTTTGGAATTATGGCCAAAAAGTTCAACCTTGGTTTCATCAAACCATAACACCTTTTCCCACATGCTTTTGGGAGACTTCAGATGTGTTTTTGCAAAATGTAGCCTGGCTTGGATGTTTTTCTTCAGAAAAGGCTTTCATCTTGCCACTGTACCCCATAGCCCAGACATATGAAGAATACGGGAGATTGTTGGCACTACAGAGCCAGTACTTGCCAGATATTCCTTTAATGTTGCTGTAGGCCTCTTGGTAGCCTCCCAGACCAGTTTTCTTCTCGTCTTTTCATCAATTTTGGAGGGAAGTCCAGTTCTTGGTAATGTCACTGTTGAGCCATATTTTCTCCACTTGATGATGACTGTCTTCACTGTGTTCCATGGTTTATCTAATGCCTTGGAAATTCTTTTGTACCTTCCTCCTGACTGATACCTTTTAACAATGAGATCCCTCTGATGCTTTGGAAGCTCTCTGTGGACCATGGCTTTTGCTGTGGGATGCGACTAAGAAAATTTCAGGAAAGACGAACTAGAGCAGCTGAACTTTATTTGGGGTTAATCAGAGGCACTGTAAATGATGGCAGGTGTATGCTGGCCCCTATGTAACATGATTTTGAATGTGATTGCTTAATTATGAACACAGCTACATCCCCAGTTATAAGCAATCACAGTATTTTAGTTGTGTTTTCTTCCCTCCACCTAAAAGATTTCAGTTTGTTTTTCAATTGAGTGGTACAGTTTATAGGTCACATTAAAGGTGGAAAAAGTTCTGAGATGATTTATCTTTTCTCATTTCTTTTACAGCACAGAAATCTGACATTTTAACAGGGGTGTGTAGACTTTTATATCCACTGTATACGATGGGACAGGAATTACCACATGACCACTGCAGCCATTTACTGATATTTTAAGCAGTTGCAGGATTTGTCCAAAACTTATCTGAAACGGCCCTTTAACTCCACTGCATGTTCATATATTTTTTTTTATTTTTTTTTTAGGGCTTTGTTACAGTGCTATTGGAGAGCTCAGTGGCCATCCACAACCTTTCTTATGTTTGGCGTGCCCATTAAAGAAGAAATGGGAGAAGATATTGATTCAAAAATACACAGAATGTGCCCACTAAAGAACGCCATGGTAAGTCTTGCACTATTAAAGGGATGTTTATTTGGCATGGTTAGTGGCTTTCACTTCAAGGGATTCTCCAGTAATGACATTTTACTAAGTGCCAGCAGCCTGCCTCACTAAGCTAAGGATTCCTACTCAGATGTCAGCTGTTACTGCTGGTGTACTCATGTAGTATCAGGGTGCCTTCACACGCTGAGGATGTTGTTGCAGAAAGTTCTGCGACCGAAAATCGGTTCCATTGACCTGAATGGGGCCTGCAGAAATCCATGTGCTTGGCGCCTTATTCAAATGATTGGAACTGTTTGGAACTTTCTGCCACAAAATCTGCAGGGTGTTACATAGGGTATACAGAACCCCTAAATTCCTGTTTCAAATTGGGCTCCGCTCTGATTCCTTCTGTCCACGCTGTAGAGAAACTGAAGCGGCAGCGCTCCATATGATCTGGGAGTGCTCAAACTGAGATTATAACCAAAATAACTCCGATTCAGGTTCCTAATGACCCTAGATGCTGTGTTAGGCATCTTAGACTCACCAAGTATAACTGACAAAAGTCCCTATGTATCCAGAGGATGCTTTTTCAGGCAAGAGTCCTGATTGCTAAGCACTGGATCCAGGAGTGCCCCCTCTGTGAATATATAAACAGGATGAATACTGTGATACAATTTGAAAGGGGAATTTATATGAAGAGGAAATTTCTGAATTCTTTACAATATGGAGGAATGGCTGGATATACCCGGCATGGCGTCTGCTGTATTACTGAGAGACAGGTTGACGACCCTATTATAGGAAATTTCTGCTATCTTACGCTTGGAGCTCTATGTGGTAATAAATGGAGTATGTGTAGTGTCTCCCCTAAGAGATACAGTTGGGATAAGGGAGGGGGTTTACAATGTTATGTTGGGAGGTGACGAGTAGATTCCAATTTACTCTTTTCCGGATGAGTGATTAGACTATGAGGATGCCTGCTATAGAGACAAACTATGGCCCTCCAGCTGTTGCAAAACTACAACTCCCAGCATGTCCGAACAGCCTACAGGTATCAGCCTACAGCAGGGCATTGTGGGAGTTGTAGTTTTACAACATCTGGAGGGCCGCAGTTTGAGGATGCCTGCTCTATAGTATAACCTGTTCACAAACTGACTTTATTGCTGGTTTCATTTACTTCGAATATTGTGTGATGTAAAGATAACTGAGACTGAAATTGTAACACCTCTTATTTGTTATATTTGTTCACAAAAAGGACAAAAAAAAATTACAATAAAAATTATGCTTGATTTAAAAAAATCCGCCAGGTGTGAAGGCGCCCTTAAGTGTCTCCCACTGAAGTCTGTGTATGTGAAACTAGGGCGGCTGAGTTCTCCAGGGCATGAGTCCCTATATGCAGAGCCATCTCTGAGTATGGGGTCCAGAGCAGGGACCTTTCTCTGTAACATCAATATGCCAAAAACATTGAGGGACAGCCTTGATCTCCCTGCACTGGCGTGAGTTGCACCTAATTTATTGAAACAGATGCCTCTAAATAAATTAGGCACTTCTCTGCTCTATCATGTGCCATTAACTGAAAGGGGTTGTCTGGGCTTTTACTATTGACCTATCCTGAGGGGATAGGTCATCAATCAATATCAGATCAATGGGGGTCCGACACGGCACCCCCGCCTATCAGCAGTGCGCATGTGCCGTCTCCCGTCTCTTCCTGCAAGGTAGACGTAGCAGCAGCAGGAATAGAGACAGCATGTGCACACTGCTCGCACCGTCTCCTCATACAGCTGATAAGCGTGGATGCCAGGTGTCGGACCCTCGCCGATCTGATATTGATGACCTATCCTGAGGATAGGTCATAAATATTAAAAGCCTGGAGAACCCCTATGCCAGCTATAGGCTTTGGTAGCCTTCAGCTATAGCAAAAGTTATAGTAAGTCCAGCTGGATGCACAAAGCCTCGTCCCTTTTCTTGGCCCTCCGGAAAAGAGCAGAGAAACTTAAAAGTCGCAAATTATGGCGCACATTTGGCTTGCACCATAATTTGCGTTCTTTTAAAAAAAAAATTTCATCATAATAGTGGAATAAAGCCTTTACTAAATGTCACAAACTGCTATTGCGCAATACCCTGGAGTCCAATTATTATTAATCCATTATTATTAAAGCTGCTGTTTTCTTTTTTTCCAACAGGGAGTGTGTTTTGATGTAAAGCCAGAAACTCTTAAGGCAATGCAAGTAAGTCCTTGATGTGGTGCATTTCATTGTTTCCCAGCAAAGCCATTTAGAATGTAGAAGGTGCTAGAATATTAAAAGGGTTGTCTGGGATATAAATGTCTAAATAGGTCATCAATATCTGATCGTCGGGGCCCGACTCCCAGCACCCTCACTGATCAGCTGTTTGAAGTTGCCACAGTGCTTGGGTGGTGGTATGTCAATTGGTCACATGGCCTTTGTGCAGCACAGTCCCATTAAAGCAAATGGGACTGATCTGCAATACCAACCAGTGTATGGCACTGTGCTTGATTTATACTGTGAAGAACAGCTGATTACACGGGTGCTAGGCTTCGGACCCCCACTGGTCGAATTTTGATGACCTATCATAGGGATCAGTTTTAAATCTCACATAAAGGAGAGCGCTGTCATGAGTACAGCAGGCACATGATCACTAAAACATAACCTCTAGCTGCTGATGGAATATACTGATCGCGTTTCTACCCCATAGAAAAACATAAGCGCATTTAGATTTCATATGGCACTGTATGTCTTCTAGGACACCTGGGGCAGCTCAAGACGCTGGAAGCTTTCAGTCGCAACAGAATTACCCGAACTTCAGGAGTCAAAGAGAGACATGGAAGGCTCCCGCGGCAGAGGTTTTGGAGGCAGAGGTGGAGGAGGAAGATCTTTTGACAGAAGACGTGGCGGCAATAACCGAATTCATCCCAGAGAGGAGGAAACAGACGTGGAGGCTTTAGAAGACGCTGATGGACGCCAGGATTTTTTTTTTTACAGGACATAAGTTGATGGAACCTGCCACTTTATTTTTATGCCATGTAAAGCTGTGTACCCCTGCCCTTATTAAAACCCTATCTTAGAGTAAATCTGTCTCTTTGCATTCATTGTGTGTGTAGATTTATAACTACAGAATATTATCATGTGTAATCCAGAGGGGAAAAAGCAGTCTGGTTTGAGGCCTGCATTTACACAAGCAGACAAGCAACGCGAGTTTGTGACTTTAGATTACGTGACTTGAGATTCAGGGACTTTAGGAGGGACTACAGTAAGTTAGATTCTTATCACTACACTATATTGTATTTTTGTCTTTTCTTGTGTAAATCCCCATTTAGTATGTGATCCATTATTGACAACGCAGTCCTGGAACAGCTGTTTGAGGGTGCATATCTTTGTTTAACCCCTTAAAGAGGACCTTTCATCAGTATTGCCGCATTGAAATAAATGTCCTACCTAGCTGGGCGCCTTCCACTGATGTGCCTTTTTTTTTTTTTTTTTTTTAAATCGACCCCGAATCGCTTTATAATTGCCGCCTTCTGCTGCCTGATATGCACATGAGGCGGACTTTGTATGGGGCGGTGACAAAGGTTTTGCCTCGGGCGTGGCAGCGCTTCTCCCAGGCTGAGGCGCAGCCAATCGCAGTGCTCGGCCAAGGAGAAGGAGCTCAAGTTCTCTTCTCAAATTTGCAAAAAAAATAGCTGTTTTGGGACCGTTTTTATTTTTTGTTATTTAAATCATTGATCTGACAGGTTAGATCGTGTGCTATTTCTATAGAGCAGGTTGTTCCGGACGGGACAATACCAAATATGACTACTTTTTGGGGGTTTCGTTTCAGTTTCACATAAAGCATTTTGTAAAAATTATTTTTAGTGTCTCTACATTCTGAAAGCCATAGTTTTTTTTTTTTTTTTTTTGGGCGACTTATGTAGAGGCTCATTTTTTGCGGGATGAGATGTCTGTTTGGCACTATTTTGGGGTGCTTATGACATTTTGGTCGGTTGCTATTACACTTTTTGTGATGTAAGGTGACAAACTGCTTTTTTACTTTCATTTTATTTTTTTTAAATGGTGTTCACCTGAGGGGTTAGGTCATGTGATATTTTTATAGAGCTGGCAAGCAGGACTAAAAAAACGCAATTTTAAGTTTCTGATCACCGCGGATCGCAGGACCGCCCCGAAGACTCGCAGGACCCCCCCGATCTTCTCACACTGCACAGCGGTGATCAGAAATACACAGAGTGTACAGGTACGCCCTGTGTCCCTAAGAGGTTAAATGTGAGCAAATTGCCGTTTGGAATAGCACATCGAGTATCTAACCGGGCAAGTTTCAACACTGAGAAGCGTTGACAATTTGGAAAAGAGTTTGCTGCTCACTGAGCAAGCACTCTATGGGGTAGATGTGGGGGAGAGTGGTAGGCAGGAGGCTCAGGAAAGTGAGGTAGCTAGCTGGATAACAGTTAGAAATCAGGGTAGAGGGAAGAGTGCCAGGGAGGCTAGCCCTGATCTGACACACCCCAACAAGTTTGCACGGTTGGCAGATGAGGGGGATGTCTGTTCAGAGACAGCACTGCTGCAGCCGGACACTGCCAGTCAGGGGAATGTCGGCTCCAGTAAGCAGGGGACCAGGAGAGCAGGCAGGTGCTGGTAGTGAGAGACTCCATTATTAGGGGTACAGATAGGGCGATCTGTCACAAAGACCGGGAATCGTCGAACTGTGTGTTGTCTTCCTGGTGCGCGAGTTTGACACATCGCGGATCGGGTTTACAAATTACTAGGAGGGGCTGGAGAAGATCCAGCGGTCATGGTCCATATCGGAACCAATGAAAAAATTAAAGATAGGTGGAGCGTCCTTAAAAATGATTTTAGGGATTTAGGTCACAAGTATAGGGCAAGGACCTCAAAGGTAATGTTTCCGAAATACTACCTGTTCCACGAGCCACACAAGAAAGGCAGCGGGAGATTAGGGAGGTTAACAAGTGGCTCAAGAACTGGAGTAGGAAGGAGGGGTTTGGGTTCCTGGAGAACTGGGACGATTTTTCTGTCGGCTACAGGCTATTGTAGGGATGGGCTGCACCTCAATGGGGAAGGGGCAGCTGTGTTGGGGGAGAAGATGGCTAGAAGGTTGGAGGAGTGTTTAAACTAGGGACTGGGGGAGGGTAATTACATTATAGGAGGGGAAGATAGTGCAGATAGAGACCAGGGGCGAGGGAATTGGGGGAGGAATGGAAGAAGGGACTAGAACAGTTCAGAAGGAAAGGTGTAGGGTAAAAAATATACACAAACCTCTTAATTGTATGTAAACTAATGCCAGAAGCCTGACTAATAAAACTGGGGAACTGGAATTAGTGATGTGTGAGGACTATGATATAGTGGGAATAACTGAGACATGGCTGGATGATAGCTATGACTGGGCAGGTAATGTACAGGGTTACAGTCTGTTTAGAAAGAATCATCAAAACCAGAGAGGGGAGGGTCTGCCTTTATGAAAAGTCCTGTCTAAAGCCCACAGTCCGAGAAGATATAAGTGAGGGACATGAACATGGGGAGTCACTGCGGGTAGAGATACATGGAGCCAAAAATAATAATAAATTACTAATAGGAGTTTATTATAAAGCACCTAATATACCAGAGTCCACAGAAAATCTATTACTAAACGAGATAGACGAGGCGGCAAATCATAATGGAGTCGTTATCATGGGGACTTCAACTACCCAGATATAGACTGGGAAACTGAAAGCTGTACATCCCATAAAGGAAACAGTTTCTTGGCAATAGCCAAAGACAATTACCTTTCCCAACTGGTTCAGGACCCGACTAGGCAGGGCTGGCCAACCTGCAGCTCTCCAGCTGTTGCAAAACTACAACTCCCAGCATGCCCAGTCTGCCTACAGCTATCAGCCTACAGCAGGGCATGGTGGGCGTTGTAGTTTTGCAACAGCTGGAGAACCGCAGGTTGGCCAGCCCTGAACTAGAGGGACGGCCATAGTGGACTTAGTATTAACCAATAGACCTGAAAGAACAACAGATGTGCAGGTTGGGGGACACCTGGGAAATGGTGACCATAAAGTAATAACCTTCCAATTATCATTCAAAAAGTGTTTCTTCAGGGAGGAACAAAAAATGCCAAACTTCAAAAAAGTAAAACTTGCCTAACTAAGAGAGGCCATAGGCCTAACTAACTGGGACAAGTCCTCAAAAATAAAAATACAGCCACAAACGGATATTTTTAAAAGCATCTTAAAATCTAATTGTGAGAGGTACATACCGTATGGAAATAAAAGGTTTAGGAACAAGAAAAAACCCAATGTGGATAAATAGAACTGTAAATAATGCAATAAATGTCAAAAAGAAAGCATTTAAATTAAAACAGGAGGGTAGCGAGGAAGCACTAAAAAACTATAAGGAAAAAAATAGAAGTAAAAATAACAAATAAAAGCAGCCAAACTAGAAACCGAGAGATTAATTGATAAAGAGAGCAAAACTAACCCTAAAATGTTCTTCAATTATATAAATAGTAAAAAGTATAAACCTGAAGGTGTCGGCCCTCTACAGAGTAATGAGGGGAGTTGCAGAGAGCTGACGAGGAGAAAGCAAAACTTAAATATTTTTTTCTCCACTATATTCACTGAAGAAAATAAACTGTTAGATGAAATGTAGTTTGTAAAAGTAAATTCCCCATTAAAAGTGCCCTGTCTGACCCAGGAAAAAGTACAGCGGTGTCTTAAAAAGATTCAAATGGACAAATCGCCAGGACCAATTAAGGGATTTAAGTACTGTCATAGCCAGACCCTTATTTCTGATATTTAAGGACTCTATATTTACAGGGAGTGTTCCACTGGATTGGCGCATAGCAAATGTGGTGCCAATATTCAAAATGGGTCCAAAAGGGTATGGCACTGTTATGGGGGATCTGCGGATGGCACTGTTAGGGGAGGGGATCTGTAGATGACACTGCTATGGGGAGGGAATCTAAGGATGACACTATATAGCATCTTATGCTATATTTCACAACCACAGATCTCCCCATAACAGTGTCCCCCAATACACCGGCCCACGCCGCTCACAGCAGTATAATATCTATAGAGTATTCCTTAAACGGCAGAAACTTGAACTTTAAATCAGCGCTATAATCTTTATTACCTTACAATGAAGCTCCGGTAACAGGCAGAGCGGGCGGCGGCGTAACGTCACTCACTCATGTGACGCGCCTGCTCCATTCATAAAGTGGGCGGAGCAGGCGCGTCACATGAGTGAGTGACGTTACGCCGCCGCCCGCTCTGCCTGTTACCGGAGCTTCATTGTAAGGTAATAAAGATTATAGCGCTGATTTAAAGTTCAAGTTAAGGAATAGTCTTTAGATATTATACTGCTGTGAGCGGCCAGTGTATTAGGGGACACTGTTATGGGGAGATCTGTGGATGACACGTATAGCATAAAATGCTATATAGTGTCATCCTTAGATCCCCCCCATAACAGTGTCATCCCCATAACAGTGTCATCCACAGATCCCCCTCCCTATAACAGTGCCATCCACAGATCTCCCTCCCCATAACAGTGTCATCCACAGATCCCCCTCCCCATAACAGTGTCATCCACAAATCCCCTCCCTATAACAGTGTCATCCACAGATCTCCCTCCCCATAACAGTGTCATCCACAGATCCCCCTCCCCCATAACAGTGCCATCCACAGACCCCCCTCCCCATAACAGTGTCATCCTTAGATCTCCCTCCCCATAACGGTGTCATCCACAGATCCCCCTCCCTATAACAGTGTCATCCACAGATCCCCCTCCCCATAACAGTGTCATCCACAGATCCCCCTCCCCATAACAGTGTCATCCACAGATCCCCCTCCCCATAACAGTGCCATCCACAGATCCCCCTCCCCATAACAGTGCCATCCACAGATCCCCTCCCCATAACAGTGTCATCCACAGATCTCCTCCCTATAACAGTGTCATCCTTAGATCTCCCTCCCCATAACAGTGCCATCCACAGATCTCCCTCCCTATAACAGTGTCATCCTTAGATCTCCCTCCCCATAACAGTGTCATCCACAGATCCCCCTCCCCATAACAGTGTCATCCACAGATCCCCTCCCCATAACAGTGTCATCCACAGATCTCCCTCCCCATAACAGTGTCATCCACAGATCCCCTCCCTATAACAGTTTCATCCACAGATCCCCTCCCCATAACAGTGCCATCCACAGATCCCCCTCCCCATAACAGTGCCATCCACAGATCCCCCTCCCCATAACAGTGCCATCCACAGATCCCCTCCCCATAACAGTGTCATCCACAGATCCCCTCCCTATAACAGTGTCATCCACAGATCCCCTCCCTATAACAGTGTCATCCACAGATCCCCCTCCCCATAACAGTGCCATCCACAGATCCCCCTCCCATAACAGTGCCATCCACAGATCCCCCTCCCCATAACAGTGTCATCCATGTAAACATGTTGTCTTTTTACATTCTAATGCAAATTTTTATAATTATGTAAGCCCTAAAATTGTTATTATGGCCCTTGAACATAATTTTCAAGTAAGATCATATAAACCCCTTTTTGTCATTTTGGTATCTTTTCCTGATTAATCGATGAAATTATCGACAAATAATCGTTAGCTGCAGCCCTAGTCAGTATTGGGCCCTATTATCTTCAATATATTAATGATCTTGTAGAAGGCTTGCACAGTAAAATATCTATTTTTGCAGATGACACTAAACTGTGCAAAGTAATTCACACTTAAGAGGACAGTATTCTGCTACAGAGGGATCTGGATAGATTGGAGAGCTTGGAAAGATGAGGTTTAAGGGCTCATGCACACGACCGTTGTTCTGGTCCGCATCCGAGCCGCAGTTTTTGCGGCTCGGGTGTGGACCCATTCACTTCAATGGGGCTGCAAGCGATGCGGACAGCACTCCCAAGTGCTGTCCGCATCTGCTGCCCATTCCGTAGCCCCGCAAAAAAATATAATATGTCCTATTCTTGTCCGTCTTGCGGACAAGAATAGGCATCTCTATAATGGGCCGTCCGTTCCTTAAATTGCGGAGGACACACTGGCGGCTTCTGTGTTTTGCGGATCCACAATTTGCGGACCGCAAAAAGCGGAACGGTCGTGTGCATGAGCCTAACACTGACAAATGTAAGGTTATGCACATGGGAAGGAATAATGCAAGTCACCCGTACATACTAAATGGTAAAACACTGGGTAACACTGACATGGAAAAGTACTTTAGTGAACAGCAAACTAAGCTGTAGAAACCAGTGTCAGGCAGCTGCTGCCAAAGCCAATAAGATAATGGGTTGCATCAAAGGGACATAGATGCCCGTGATGAGAACATAGTCCTACCTCTTTACAAATCACTGGTCAGACCACACATGGAGTACTGTGTACAGTTCTGGGCTCCTGTGAACAAGACAGACATAGCAGAGCTGGAGAGGGTTCAGAGGAGGGCAACTAAAGTAATAACTGGAATGGGGCAACTACAGTACCCTGAAAGACGACTGAGGGGAGATCTAATAACTATGTATAAATATATCAGGGGTCAGTACAGAGATCTCTCCCATCATCTATTTATCTCCAGGACTGTGACTGTGACGAGGGACATCCTCTGCGTCTGGAGGAAAGAAGGTTTGTACACAAACATAGAAGAGGATTCTTTACGGTAAGAGCAGTGAGACTATGGAACTCTCTGCCTGAGGAGGTGGTGATGGTGAGTACAATAAAGAAATTCAAGAGGGGCCTGGATGTATTTCTGGAGTGTAATAATATTACAGGCTACAGCTACTAGAGAGGGATCGTTGATCCAGGAGTTATCTGATTGCCTGATTGGAGTCCGCAAAAGCATAGAACATGTCCTATTCTTGTCCGCAGCTTGGGACAAGAATAGGCATTTCTATTGGGGGTGCGGCTGGGTGTATTGCGGATCCGCAGTTTGCGGATCCATAATACACTACGGTCAGTGTAAATGTAGCCTAAAGTGGGAAAATTGGCTTCTACCTCACAGGGTTTTTTTTTGTCTTCCTCTGGATCAACTTGCAGGATAACAGGCTAAACTGGATGGACAGATGTCTTTTTTCGGCCTTATAAACTATGTTACTAAGGAAGGTGAGCATCCAGGGCTGATAAGCAGATAGTCTCGCCTTACGTATTGGCACGGTTTCGATCTCCTGCTAATTCCCACTGGTTGTATGGAAACTATAGTAACACTGTGCCATCACCATGGAGGAGCTTCCCTAGAGGCGCTGGTGAGCCAGCCGGCAGCCCCATAAACGTGTTCATGTATATGTAGTGATAGCCATGTAGATGATCCGTATTACTGGTCTTCACCTGCTGTGACTTTACAATGTCACTCACACAAGGTCCAGTGGGTTAAAGGGGTTGTCCGGTTTCCTATATTGATGACCCTTCCTCAGGATAGGTCATCAATATCACATCAGTGGGGTCCAACATCTGGCACCATCGATGATCAGCTGTTTGAGGAGAATAAGAGCTGCATGCCAAGTGGTGGCCGGACAAAAACGCAGCGTGCTGTAGTTCTATTTCAGCCGCCTCTCGGCATGTTTGCTGTGCTGCGGCCGGACTCTCCGGACTTCCGTCAGCACGGTGGACTTGAGGTAGCACGGATCCGGCAGGCTGTTCCCTATAGCTTTGCTGCGCTTAGGCAGTCATTGGATTAAACCAAGTTTAAAGGGATTCTGTCACCAGGTTATAGCCTTATAGATCGCGGACATGCACGGCTAGATCGCCGCTAGCATGTCTGCACTATATCTGTGCCATAGCGCTGCACTTTTTTATTCAGTGTAAAACATTATTTTATTGATATGTAATCGGGCGCGATCGCACATGTGCAGTTCCAACGTATCAGCCTCAGAGAAGGAACTGGGCATGTGCGATCTCTCGCATCGTAAGATTTACGGCGCTATAACTGTGAGCAAGGAGGAGATTAGTAAAACGGAGGCGGTGCTGGGCTCCTTCACAGGCACAAGAAAGGTTCAGTAACGCCCTTGGGCACATTAACACCCTGATTTACATATCAATAAAATCATTTTTTTACACTGAATAAAAAGCGCAGCGCTATGGCATAGATATAGTGCGGACATGCTAGCGGCGATCTAGCCGTGCGTGTCCGCATCTATATAGGCTATAACCTGGTGACAGAATCCCTTCAAGCGTAGTGTTTTGCTGCTGTAAATTCATGCTGTCCTGAGGATGGGTCATCAGTATAAGAAACCGGACAACCCCTTTAAATACTGAAGCTTAAAGGGAACCTTTCAGGTGGAACATGCTGTTTTATGTGCAGGTAACATGGTATAGAAGATTGATATACTGTCCTGTGGAAACAAATTCATTGTATTTTCATTGATTTATTGAAATCTCTGCTCGTTCTGAGCTGAGGAGTCCAGTGGGCAGTCCTGACAGACTGACCGCTTGTTTCTCTCCGCATGCCGATACAGGGAGGCCTGTCCATTACAGTCCATGGTTAATCTGTATAGTGCAGGCATGCTCAACCTGCGGCCCTCCAGCTGTTGCAAAACTACAACTCCCATCATTCCTTGACAGCCTACAACTATCATCCTACAGAAGGGCATTGTGGGAGTTGTAGTTTTACAACAGCTGGAGGGCCGCAGGTTGAGCATCCCTGGTATAGTGTAATACGTACACTTTTCAGCAGGATCAACCAACCTTCTAACATGTACAAGGGGGCCTGTTGAAGGGGAGAAGAATCGGTCCATCTGATTTCAACATGCCCTCTCCTTTTGCTCTCAAGGAAGATAAACCACTGCCGGAGGTGCCTGACAGCAGCTCACTCCCTTCCCCATTCAGAATACATATGGGGATGGTGGGATGGGTGGATCTCCGCTAAACATGGCCTGGCTAGGACCTAGCAAGGAAATGCTAATAATGGGGGGTTTGTCACTTCTCATCCTAGAGAGCTGACACTGCTTGCATCATTAGACGCTTAAAGAGTTTCTGTGCTAATGTCAGCTGAACATAACTATATTAGCGCCATCTCACTGCCTGCCGCCGTTATTGAGAAAAACCAACCTTAATAATATGCTAATTAGCTTCTAGGAGCAGGAGGGGTATTGCCCCTGCTCCTAGAGGCTCCGTTCTCCCACCTCTGGCCACGCCCTGCTTCACTGGATTGACAGGGCCAGGTAGCGTTGGTCTACTACCTCCGGCCCTGTCTGCAGTGTAATCTCGCGCCTGTGCCGTCCCATTCAGTATATGGCACAGGTGCAGTGAGTGAAGGGTGCTCGCCGGCTGCCTCACCGCATACTGAACGGCGCAATATCTCCCCAGCGCACAGGGTCGGCAGAAGGAGGTAAACGCTGCCTGGCCTTGTCAATCTAGTGAAGCAGGGCGTAGCCAGAGGTGGGAGAACGGAGCCTCTAGGAGCAGGGGCAACGCCCTCCCTGCTTCTAGAGGCTAATTAGCATATTACAAAAGTTCATTTTTCTCAATAACGGCGGCAGGCAGTGAGATGGCACTAATATAGTTATGTTCAGCTGATATTAGCACATCGCTAATGTCACCCAGATTAATACCCATTTTTCAGGTGACCGAAACCTTTTAACTTCTACTGCATACGGGCTGTATGCATCCTGCGGAACCACACGGCCAGCCCTATGATAGAAATGCCTATTCTTGCCTGCAATTACGGACAAGAATAGGACATGCTCTGTCTTTTTGCGGGGTGGAAGTATGGATATGGACAGCACATGGTGTGCTCGCCGCATCTTTGCGGCTCCATTGAAATGAACAGGTCTGTATTCATTCTGCAAAATTGCGTAACGGATGAGGATCTATTCATACGGACGCGTGAATGAGCCCTAAGGCCTCGTTCACACATCAGTGAATCAGACATGCGCTGTCTGTGGTCTCGTGACCAACTGACTGGACCCATGGACCACGCTTGTCTTCGTCTGTGGATCCCTCGTGGACATTATAGTCTTGGCGCTGTGACTCCTGGACCACTGGTAGGAGATGCTCTGGAAACTGATTTTCAGCCTAGCAGTAAAACGGATCCTTCATGGACATCTTTCTGGATGAACCACTGACCCATCTTGTCACAGATGTCATCACGGTCGTGTGAATGAGGCCTAAACCTCTGACAGCTGCTGTTTAACCCCTTGTATGCTGCAATTAAACCTGACACACATGGTATCAGGAGAGCTAGCTTTGACTGATGTGTAACAACCCGACAAACTGTAATTGCAGTTCTTATTACCCAATGACCAATTCTGGCTCTGAATATCTTTACGGTTGATTATTTATGGCTAGTGCGGAGCGGACTTGTGTTTTCAGGTTCGGGTTATCTAAGAATTCCGTTATGGATTCCGCTACCCTACTATTCCGTGGTAATAACCCGAACCAGAAAACACAAGTCCGCTCATCCTATTTATGGCGTTACACTTGACTATCTCTAAGGCTCCATACACACAACATGCGATGGACTTTTTAACGGCCATCACACGTCCGTTTCAAGACCAATGGTAGTCTATTGGGTTATTATTTACAAGGCAGGTTTTTTTATGGCCAGTGAATAACGGACGTCAAAAAATAGAGCATGTTCTATCTTGTCCGTTTTCACTGTCCCCATACAATTTAATGGGTCCGTTTCTCAGAAAGGCATCAGTGAAAAACGTCCCTTAGGGTACTTTCACACTGGCGTTTTCTTTCCGGCATAGAGTTCCGTCGTCAGGGCTCTATGCCGGAAGAAATGCTTCAGTTACAGTTATTACAACCGCATGCATCCGCTTGAACGGATCCGCTTGTATTAACTTTAACTACTTTTTAACATTGTCAAAACTGATCCGTTTTCTATTGTGGCAGAATGTGCCAGAGAAAACTGATCCGTCCCCATTGAATTAGGGGTCATGACGGATCCGTTTTGCTCCGCATCCCAGGACGGAAAAAACTGCAGCATGCTGCGGTATTTTCTCCGTCCAAAAAACATTCATATACTTAACAGAAGACATCCTGATGCATCCTGAACGGATTTCTCTCCATTCAGAATGCATTGGGATAATCCTGATCAGTATCTTTCCGGCGTAGAGACCCGACGACGGAACTCTATGCTGGAAAAGAAAACCGCTAGTGTGAAAGAGCCCTTAAAAATAGACAGCTTATGTGGCCTTACCCTCCTAGAGCTGAATGGCGCTGCAGTGGGCATAAGTGACAACCGCTGAATTTAAATGGGGGGGGGGGGGGACATAGGACCCCACATTCTAGTGATTAAGGGGTGCCAACAGTGGGACCCCCACCCATCAAGCACATATTGTATTGCCGGTGGCAGAGCACTAATACTAGCTGATTAGTATACCCCATCCCATCCCCTTCCCCCATTGCTGAGGATGCAGCCACCTCTACGCCGGATGCTATTCACAGAGCAAAGATACGACTCCCATCCCTCGCTGCTGTCGTAAAGCCGCCTCCCTGCCGTATTCCGCGGACGTCGCTCTGAGCCGCGCCATGGCTGACAGTTGGCAGCTCGCGTGCGACGCCTACCAGCGGGCGATCACTGCCTCCGAGGTCGAGTCCAGGAGCGACCCGGAGAACGAGCCGTACCGCTCCAAGTACCGTGCCCGGGAGCTACTGCGGGAGGCGCGGGCGCTGCTGGGCCCGGAGGATGGCGACGAGACGCGGCTGCTGGCCGCCCGCCTGGCCGTCATCCAGTTGCGGCTGGGGGTGAACCACACGGAGACCGAGGAGATGTCGGCGGGAGAGGAGCACCTGGTGAAGGCGGTGGGGCTGCTGGAGCGGTGCCGGCTGTCACATGACTGCGTCTCCATCTACCTCCAGGCGCAGGTAGGTGGCTGTGCAGATTGTAGGGACTCTGTCAGCTGTCAGTGAATGGAAGCACAGTTTACATCCAGAGGTGGACTGTCTGGTCTGATTACCTGTCACACCCGTTATATTCATGGCTGACAATCTGATCTGTATGGGGTCTCCTCCCTACCACTGCAAAGAAGGATCAGGCAGTTGTGAGATTTTATATCCAGAACACGTGCACGCTCGACCAAGCCAAGGATGCATGTACACATATCCATATTAGGAGTGGCCGATATGGGTGATATAAATTTGGGCCACGATATGGATTTTGTGTATATCGCACATATCGCAGGACCACAATATGATTGACCATGGGGGCTGTAGTAAATGATTGCACGCCGCAGAATATTCTGGCTTACCGCTCCTTGGTCTCCCGACTCCGCGCTGCCCTGTACTGGTCGGGGCCTGGCGTGCACACAGCATCAGCCCGCTTTACTGATGCTGGATGTGACGTCAGATCCCGCCCAGTGCTGGAAGAAGGCGCCACACCTGCGGACCCCATTAGCCAGCCGCTGCCGAGCACCCTGCAGGAAAGGTCACAGTGGTAAGGCTAACAGTGACTCTTGTGGGGGGTCGGGGACTCTTGCTGATCTGATGGCACTGGCTCACTGCTGGGGGACACATGGAGTCTGATGAGGGCAAATGCCATGGGGCTGATCTGATGGCACTGGCTCACTGGGGGACACGTGTTTGAATCAGACATGTGTCCCCCAGCAGTGAGTCAGTGCCATCAGATCAGCCCCATGGCATTTGCCATCATCAGACTCTGTGTCCCCCAGTGAGCCAGTGCCGTCAGATATTTTAGCCCCATGGCATTTGCCATCATCAGACAGTCTGATAGATGATGGCAAATGCCATGGGGCTGATCATTGGCACTCATGTCTGGTGATGACTATTGGCAAATGCCATAGGGCTGTGACGCAGACTGATGGCAGATGGCATGGGGGCTGAATGGCGCTGCTGGGGGAGATGTATGATGATGGCAGATTGGCAATGGCATGGGGCCGGGCAGGCTGATGATTGGCTATATAACACTAAAAATATTATTTAAAATAATATATCGCAATATATATCACATATCGCACATGATTCAAAAATGGATGGATTTTAGGCCATATCGCCCAGCCCTAGTACCTGTACACTGCTCGTTTCCATGGTTACGTCCACCCTGCAATCCAGCAGCGGTGGTCGTGCAGCGGGCCTCCTCCCTGGGACCTATTAGGTACCCAGGTGTAGGAATGGCCGAGTGGTATAGGGTGGGCTAAAATGTCCCTTTATGTTGTATGTGGGTGTCACGTTGCTCCTACGTGGATACGGCTGGGTCCCGGGCGTTGGCTCCAAAGCAGACAAATAGGGGGAATAGTTGAGGAATTTGAAGAAATAATGGAGTCCAGACCTTGTGATAAGGTTAAACAGCAGCTTTACTTTGCATAAATGTGTTCCAAAACGGTTTACAGGCTTTGTATTGGTCCCAGCAGGCTTTGGCATTAAAACTGGCAGGCAAACTCAACTCTGCTACATCTGTTGCTCTCTGGCTCTGCTGTACTGACAGGCTTGCTGTATAACTTCTTCTTTATGCTGCAACTTCTCTCTGTATGGTCTGTCTCTTACTTATGGCAGGGAACTCTCCTCCTGGCTCCTGAGCCTCTAAGCTTTGGCCTCCACATCCAGCAGAGCTGAGGGTGCTCTGGCTTGGCCTGGGCACGTCCGGCAGAGTCATGCCCAGCAAGCCCTCCTTCCCCTAGCAGGGGTAAGCTAGACTAACTAAAACTGATCCCCACCCTTCCTGCAGGAAGTGGGACTCGCCCACTCCTCCACAGAGGGGGTTAGAATGGAATGGAAAGCTCCATTCTACCTATCTGTAGCTCTGCCGTATTTGCTGCCACCTACTGGTGAACCAGGCACATTACATTTAAACATAACAGTTGCAAAATTAGGGTTGTTTCGGGTATCAAACTTTCGATACCTAATCGATATTTTCTCTGGTATCGCACTCGATACCAGGAAAAGTATTTTATAGATACTGGGCTGCGCTACTGCACAGCCCAGTATAGAAGTGCGTGGCTGCGCTGCTCTCAGCGGCCATGTTCTCCTCGGCAGCACAGGGAGAAGGAGGCAGTCTCTCCCTCCCCCTGTGCTGCCGCTGCAACCAAAGAGGGAGAGGGCGGAGCGGGGCGGGAGGAGGGGCGGAGCTGGGGACGGGAGCACTGGCCAGCAATGCCGAGTACAGTTTCATATATAATGCAGGCAGAAGACACAGGCTGCTGGCACCTGCCTGTGACCCAGCACTGCGATCTGCGGTAATTAACCCCTCAGGTGCGGCACCTGAGGGGTTAATAGCCTCTGATCGCAGCGCCGGTCACAGGCAGGTGCCGGCAGCCTGTGTCTTCTGCCTGCATTTATATATGAACGTTATTAGGCTGGCCAGTGCTCCGCCCCTCTCCCTAGTATTAAAACATTGGTGGGCAGTGTGCCCCCCTTCCCCCAGTAATAAAATCATTGGTGGCAGTGGCCACAGGGTCCCCTCACCTCCTCCTCATTGGTGGCAGTGGCAGTGATCAGAGCCCCAGCAGTGTAATGCTGGGGCTCCGATCGTTACCATGGTAACCAGGACGCTCCTGAAGTCCTGGCTGCCATAGTCTGCTCCCTGCTGCTGTGTGCACAGGGCAGCAGGGAGAGGTGAGATCCTATTCACCCTGATAGAGCTGTATTAGGCCTTATTCACACATCCGCAAGTGTTTTGCGGATCCATGGAGCTGCGGATCCGCAAAACACGGATACACGGCAATGTGCATTCCGCATTTTTGCGGACCGCACATTGCCCGAACTCCATAGAAAATGCCTCTTCTTGTCCGCAATTGCGGACAAGAATAGGACATGCTCTATTTTTTTTGCGGAGCCGCGGACCGGAAGATCGGCGGCGCGCTCTCAAAATCGGATGCGGAGAGCACAGTGTGTGCTCTCCGCATCGTTCCCAGCCCCATTCACAGTCAATGGGTCCGCATGTATTCCGCAAATTGCGGACTACATTGCGGATGTGTGAATAGGGCCTAAGGGTGAATAGGATGAGAAGATCCCAGGTTCTAGCCCCTAAGGGGAAATGGTTAATAAATAAACTGTAAAAAAAAAAAAAGTTAACAAAGTACACCAAAATATTAATTATAAATCACCCCTTTCCCAATTTTACATATAAAATATATAAACAATACATAAATAAAATATTACATATCGCCGCGTCTCAAAAGTCCAAACTATTAAAAATCCACTTTTATGCGGTGAACGCCGTAAAGAAAAAAAGAAAAAGAAAAATGCCACGATTCGCCATTTTCTTTTCGTCGCCTTGTCCCCACAAAAAAGTAGGATAGGACTGTTGTATTATGAGCCGGCGGTTTCATAAAATGTGGAATGCACGCTGATTTTCTTTAGCGTTTTATTTTTTTCACGTGGTATCGAATGGTATCGAGTATCGCAATACTTTCTTATGGTATCGATACCGAATCAAAATTTTGGTACCGAAACAACTCTATGCAAAATGCACAGTGTATAGGACCTGAAGCACAGATGACATGATATTAGCATACACAGATAGAAGCAGGGCTCAGCAGTGGTAATGCCACTCTGGGCGTTACAGTAGTGCTTGCACATTATAGGAAACAGCTCTGGCTTTTCTGGAGACCGGGACCGTGGGAGCGCACATGGCTGGTGCTTTTCCTATAGTGTGGAAGCACGCCACCCGTTGCTGGATTGCAGGGTGGTTGTTACCATGGAAACGAGCAGTGTATAATGTGATGGAAAAATTAATCCAGCCAGCAAAGGAGGCAATATGGACAATCACAATACATTAGTAAGTGCCTTGTATTAAGAGGTTTTCCAGGATTTTAATATGGATGACTTATCCTCAGGATAGGTCATCAACATCAGATCGGCAGGGGTCCGACCCCGGGACCTCGCCCATCGGCTGTATGAAGAGAAGACGCGTGCCGCCTCCTGTCTCCCTTCCTGCTTGCCATAGACATAGCAGCAGCGAGCAGGAAGAGAGACAGGCACGCGTCTTGTCTTCATACAGCTGACCGGTGAGGTCCGGTGTCGGACCCCCGCTAATCTGATATTGATGACCTGTCCTATCCTGAGGATATGTCATCCATATTAAAATCCTGGAAAACCCTTAACTTTCTCTACATGATAAATGCCATTTGCTGAAGTGAGACGACCCCTTTAAAGGGGTTTTCTCATCTGAGACATTGGTGGCAAATCGTTAGAACAGGTATGCTTCAACCTCTGGCCCCTCCAGCTGTTGCAAAACTACAACTCCCAGTATGCCCGAAATGACTACAGCAGGGCATTGTGGGAGGTGTAGTTTCACTAAAGCTGGAGGGCCGCAGGTTGAGCATGCCTGGGTTAGACTATACTATCGAAATTAGATAGGTGTGGGTCCCACCTCTGAGCCCTGCACCTGGCCCTAAAATGACGTGCTTTCCATTAATTTCTATGGGAGCTCCGCAAATAGCTGAGAGTCCCATAGAAAAGAATAGGAGTGCACAGCACAAGCACGGCCACCGCTCCATCCGCTTCTTTGGGGTCAGAGATAGCTGAATCCCATAGAAATGAATGGAGGGCGGCCGTGCATGAACGGCTGCTCTCCACTCACCTTGGAAGGGAGGGGGTCCCGTTCTGTTGTTTCTCTATTATTCCTCCTAGAAATATATGAATAAATTGACAACTGGGTAATACCATTGCCTATGTGAAATGGGTGAGTCCCTACAGTTTGACACTGGCAGCAGTGACTGGACAGAATGAAAGCGTATAGGGACTCCCAGTTTATTCATACATTTCTAGGAGACGTATAGCGGCACAATGAAGGAGCGGATCATGAAAAAATAGCGGGGTAACATCTCCTGAACCTGGACTACAGTATGAGGTATGGTGGCGGGTCCTCTTTAACACGGGTACCTTCGGGTGACGAACACTTCAGATGCAGCTGACCCAGAATATAGATGTGTTATATAAAGGTATAAATCGGTGCACTGCGTTGGTCGTCTGCCGTCTTCAGATTGTCTGTTTTTTTTTTCCTTTAGAATAATCTTGGGATTCTTTGGGCTGACAGAGGAGAGATTATCATAGCCCAGACTTACCTGGAGTCTGCCGAGTCCTTGTACTGCCAGTATATGAAAAAGGTAAGTACCATTTTCCCGATAGTGTTCCTGATACAAAGGTAGAGATTCAACCCTTGGGACCGCTTTGGTAAGGGCTCATGCACACAAACGTATTTTCTTTCCGTGTCCGTTCCGTGTTTTTTTTTTTTTTTGCGGACGGCAGAAAATATGGAAGCTACTCCATGCGCATTCCGTTTCCGTATGTCCGTTCCGCAAAAAAATAGAACATGTCTTTTATTGTCCGCCTACGGACAAGGATAGCACTGTTCCTTTCCACAAAATACAGAAAGTACACAGACGTCATCCGTATTTTTGCAAATCCATGTTTTGCGTACCGCAAAATACACATGTTCATGAGCCCTTATAGGCAGGGGTTTCCCGGTGCAGTCTTACAGGGTGCAGACATAGAGCTGGTTTCCTAGCACCCTAAAACCCCATCTGTCCATTTAGCAAACACTTAGTTCTATTACATCTTTCTGTGGCCACTAGGGGTGCTCACTGCATACTTATTGTTAAACGGGTTGTTAGCCCATAAACAACATTTATTGCCTGTCTGCAGGATAGGTGATAAATGTAAGATTGCTGAGGGTCCAACCTCTGGTACCTCCACTGATCACGAGAACGGGGTCCCGTATCTCCCCTACAAATGGAGACCTACTGCTCTCTTCTAATTCTATGGGACCAACTTCAGTGTTTGTCAATCTTGTGGAGACTGAATGCACTGGTAGTGCGCATCAGGGACCACTGTTTTCTACCTTTGTAGCAGGCCCTCAGTAATCATACGTTTATCGCCCACTTCTGATGACACATTCCCTTTAAATGAGGATCAGAAAAACATGGCTGCTTTCTGAAATAGTGCCACACCTGTCCATGGGTGGTGTCTGGTATTGCAGGTCAGGGCAAAGGGGCTAAACCTCCATAACAGACACAAACTATTGAGTGGTGCTGTTTTTGGAAGATACGTTTTTTTACCCTAAAACCCCTTCAAAGGGTCACTGATTTTTCAGAAATCTTTTGTTAGGTCAAAGAGACATATCAAAAGTTTTGATCAGTTAGGGGTCGGAGGGCTGAGACCCCCACTAATAGGTAGAATGAGGAGAGAGAAGCGCTCACATAGCACTCTCTTCTTGCTGCAGGGGCGTAACTACCATAGCAGCAGACTGCTATGGGGCCTAGGGCGGCCCAGTCTTTTTTGGCATTATCTCTTCTTGTACTGGGGGTGAAAACTTGGTCAAGACTCTACCCTCTAAAGCAGGGATGTCAAACTCTGGCCCTCCAGCTGTTGCAAAACTACAACTCCCATCATGCCTGGTGATCCTACAGCAATCAAGGCAATCCGTGCTCTAAAGGAACAACTTTTAGCAAATGAGGCAGTGGAAAAATGGCCCAAGGGTTATTGAAAGGGATTTCGGCAGAAACCCTTCTGTCCTGTGTGAGGGGCCTGGTTTGATCCTTGCTATGGTGCCCTTACCTCTCTATGTACACCACTGGATGGGCCCATAGACTTTTTATTCAGTCTGTCTACTGCAGCAAGGAGAGAGAGTACTAAGAGAGTGCTTCTCTCCTCGTTCTAGCGATTTCAGCTCTGAGACCCCCACTGGTCAAAACTTTTGATATGTCTCGGACTTATCAAAAGTTTTCTAAACACACTGACCCTTAAAGGCGAGAGCTGGCTGCGGTAAGGGTAGCACCACTGCCTCTTCATTTTAAGGTTTACCCGCAGGACAGAAGTTGGAGGTGACGTGTGACAATCGACAAAAAATGAAGACCTAGATTTCTTTCTCATTTGTCTTCTAACAGATTGGGAAGCCACCAATTGATCCAGATGAACATTTTAAACCTGAGGAGCAAAAACTGACAGAGCAGGAGAGAGCAAAGAGGTTGGTTTTACGTCTTTTGTGTTATCATAATTGTTGGAGTGGTTTTAGAATAAAACACCAATATTGCCCTTCCAGGTTTGAGCGAGTTTACACCCATACACTCTACTATCTGGCCCAAGTCTACAAACACCTGAAGCAGGATGAAAGGCCGCCTAGTACTGTCACACGACTCTCCAGAGGCAGCTGGAATATGATGGCTATAACCCAGTGGAGTGGGCAATCAACGCTGCTACACTATCGCAGTACTATCTGGGAAAGGTATCAGAGCTGCTGCATTATCACAGTACTACCTGAAAAGGTATCTGTGCTACTACATTGTCATAGCACCATCTCAGGAAGGTATCGGAGCTTCTACACTATCACAGTACTATCTGGGAAAGGTATCAGTGCTGCTGCATTATCACAGTACTACCTGAAAAGGTATCTGTGCTACTACATTGTTGTAGCACCATCTGAGGAAGGTATCAGAGCTTCCACGCTATCACAGTACTATCTGGGAAAGGTATCAGAGCTGCTGCATTATCACAGTACTACCTGAAAAGGTATCTGTGCTACTACATTGTCATAGCACCATCTAAGGAAGGTATCAGAGCTTCCACGCTATCACAGTACTATCTAGGAAAGGTATCAGAGCTGCTGCATTATCACAGTACTACCTGAAAAGGTATCTGTGCTACTACATTGTCATAGCACCATCTAAGGAAGGTATCAGAGCTTCTACACTATCGCAGTACTATCTGGGAAAGGTATCAGAGCTGCTGCATTATCACAGTACTACCTGAAAAGGTATCTGTGCTACTACATTGTCATAGCACCATCTAAGGAAGGTATCAGAGCTTCTACACTATCACAGTACTATCTGGGAAAGGTATCAGTGCTGCTGCATTATCACAGTACTACCTGAAAAGGTATCTGTGCTACTACATTGTCATAGCACCATCTAAGGAAGGTATCAGAGCTTCAACGCTATCACAGTACTATCTGGGAAAGGTACAAGTGCTGCTTCATTATCACAGTTCTAAAGGTTTTAGGGCTTCTACACTATCATAGCACCATTTGAGAAAGCTATCAGTGCTACTACACTATCGCAGAACTATCTGAGGCAGGTATCAGTGCTACTACACTATCGCAGTACTATCTGGGAAAGGTATCAGAGCTGCTTTATTATCACAATACTACCTGAAAAGGTATCTGTGCTACTACATTGTTGTAGCACCATCTGAGGAAGGCATCAGTGCTTCTACACTATCACAGTACTATCAAAGGAAGGTATCAGTGCTACTACATTTATCATGGGACCATCTAAGAAAGCTATTAGTACTGTGATTGTGTAGTAGCACCATCTGAAAAAGTATTGGGCTTCTACACTATCATAGCACCATCTGAGAAAGGTATTGGTGCTACTACAATATTACAGTACTATCCGAGGAAGTGCTTCTACACTACCTGAAAAAGGTATCGGTGTTACCACGCTATCACAGTACTATCTGAGAAGGGTATCAGGGCTGCTACACTTTATATGATGGCTACAACCCAGTGGAGTGGGCAATCAACGCTGCTACACTATCGCAGTACTATCTGGGAAAGGTACTGTCCCACTACATTACCATAGAACCATCAGAGAATGGTATCAGTGCTACTACACTATCACGGTACTTAGTGTAGAAGCACCGATACCTTTCTCACAATCGAGTACTATCTGAGAAAGTGTAGAAGCACCGATGCCTTTCTTAGATAGTACTGTGATAGTGTAGAAGCACTGATACCATCACAGTACTGTCTGAAAAAGATATCTGTGCTACTAAACTGTATCCTGTTACATACAGGCAGTAACCACAGATTTTTACTGTATGAGGCATCTTTTCTGGTGCTAATTCCTGTGGTGTAATAAGTTTGGGACCTACTCAGACTAGAAGGGAAGTGATGATTTTTCTGTCTCAGAAATTTGCTAAGTTTTCACTCTTTTAGCTATTGACCTAAGAAACTCTTTCCCACCCTGGTGCTAATCAGTAAAATACTACTTCTGTAGTATTGAGAAGTAAGGAGAATTCCTGTATTAGGGTACTTTCACACTTGCGTTAGTGTAATCCGGCAGGCAGTTCCGCTCGTCGGAGCTGCCTGCCGGGTCCGCCGATCAGTGTGACAAGTGACAGCATTTGTAGACGGATCCGGTGCGGATCCGTCTAGCAAATGCATTGTAAGAACGGATCCGTCTCTCCGCTTGTCATGCGGATGCACGGATCCATCTTGCAGTCTTTTTCACAGTTTTCCGAAGGATCGGTCATTCAGTTGTTTCACAATGCCGGATCCGGCACTAATGCAAGTCAATGGGAATTAATGCTGGATCCGGCATTCCGGCGACTGATCAGGCATTTGGACGGACATAATACTGCAGCATGCTGCGGTATTATGTCCGCCAAAACGCCTGACAGTGACTGAAAGGAAGGCATACTGATGCAAACTGAACGGATTTCGATTTATTCAGAATGCTTCGGGATATGCCTGATCAGTTCTTTTCCGGTATAGAGCCGTTTTGATGGAACTCTATGCCGGAAAAGAATAACGAAAGGGGCCTAACTAGACTTTGTCTTTAAGGTTCTGTGGTACATCAAGTTACAGTTTCCCAGGTCTCTCATGTATATCAGGTTATGTTTGCTCACTCTCGCTATGATTAATGTAGTTTTTTGTGAAATTATCTAATATCTTCCTTTCTTGACAGCAATGTTATATGGAGTCCAGACACTGCCTTGCTGCGGCGATGTCGTTTTCAGCAAAGCTGGACAAATCCCTTCCTCTGAAGCTGAAAAGAAAGTACGTCAATTTCTTTCCCTTTTATCTCCCTCCCCACATTTAGCCCATTGCATCCATCTGAGTCTGGTCTGGGGATTAGAAGAGACTTTTCATTACACCATTGTCCTTTGTCTGACATTGAGATTAGCTGAGGGCAGGAATATTGTGTTCTAGAGTTATAAACCTGGGGACATTTGGCTGGTGAGGCAAATTGTTGTCCATACACAGCCCAATACATCAAGAACAAAACCCCTCTAGTTACCAGAAACACTTGATATTCTAGAGAGAACTTTTCTCTTGGAAACATAAAGATGCCACAATGTGCACCAATATGCGTTGAAAATGTTGGCGGCATTTTGGCATAAAGTTAATCGACAAATAGGTGATATATATCATATTTACACTTTTTATTTACACCAAAATGGGCGGGAAATGTCAGTGCGTCTTATGAAGTGAATACTAAGGAGCTCTACCATTATGGAGTACCCAGTAGGACTGGGGAGCGATGAATATAGCACTTTACTCACCGCTTCCTGGTCTGTCAGGGTCGTGCTGTGTCCTGACTGCATATAGCGCAGTGACGCCTGGTCACGGTGCAGCGCTGCAGGAAAAGTGTGGCGGACCTCCCAAGTGGCAGCACCATCGGGAGAAGCAGATGTAGGTGATTGCAGGTCTGATGAGGATTGGGGTCTGATCTGAGGTCTGATGAAACTTAGGGGTCTGATGAGGATTGGGGGTCTGATCTGAGGTCTGATGAGGATTGGGGGTCTGGTCTGAGGATTGGGGTTCTAATCTGAGGTCTGATGAGGACTGGGGGTCTGATCTAAGGTCTGATGAGGATTGGGGGTCTCATCTGAGGTCTGATGAATATTTTTTTTTGTTATTTTCCTCCTATAAAACCTAGGTGCATCTTATGGTCAGGTGTGTCTTCTGGAAGGAAAAATACAGTACTTAGAATGGACAGTCTAAGGCCTCTTTCACACGGGCGTCATGTTTGACGCCCGGATAAGATCGCGGAGTGCGTCTTGCGGGAATATGCGCGATTTTTCCACGCGGGTGCAAACGTTTGTAACGCGTTTTGCACGCGTGTGAAAAATCTGCATGTTTGGTACCCAGACTCGAAGCCGGACTTCATCACTGAAGTCCGGTTTCGGGTCTTCTGAAGAATTTATTATTTTCCCTTATAACATGGTTATAAGGAAAATAATAGCATTCTTAATAAAGAATGCATAGTAAAATGAAGAGGAAGGGTTAAAAATAATAAAAGTTAACTTACCTTAGCCACTTGATCGCGTAGTTGCGATTTGTCTTCTCTTTTCCAGCATCAGCTAACAACTAAAGGACCTGTGATGACATCACATCACATGGTCCATCACCATGGTAAAATGGACAATGTGATTGGACCATGTGATGTGACGTCATCACAGGTCCTTTAGTTGTTAGCTGATGCTGGAAAAGAGAGGACAGATCACAACTACGCGATCAAGTGGCTAAGGTAAGTTAACTTTATTATTTTTAACCTCTTCATCTTCATTTTACTAAGGATTCTTTATTAAGAATGCTAATATTTTCCTTACAACCATGTTATAAGGGAAAATAATAAAGATCTGGTCCCGTTGCTAAGCAATGATGCGGGAGAATCGCACTGCATCCGACTCGCTTGCGGATGCTTGCGACTTTCCGCAGCCCCATTCACTTCTACGGGGCCTGCGTTGCGTGAAAAACCCACAATATAGAGCATGCTGCGATTTTCACGCTAACGCAGAAGTGATGCGTGAAAATCACCGCTCATGTGCACAGCCCCATAGAAATGAATGGGTCCGATTCAGTGCGGGTGCAATGCGTCCTCCTCACGCATTGCACCCGTGTAGGAAAACTCGCCCGTGTGAAAGGGGCCTAAAGGTGCGCCAGATTTATCCTCGAGCATCATCCACTAGTGGGGAGGTGCATTTATAACGGGCTGATAACACATGGCAATGATCATGGATGAGCGTTTATATGAACATGTGTCCCTGATCATTGCCAGCTGCTTAGCTGCATTTATATGCAGTTATCATTGGGCCTGCACAGGAATGAACAATCGTTTCTATGATCATTCATCTCCTTCCAGTTTCCTTATTTGTTGGCAGAACATCTCTGTTCACATAGGGCAACTTACTGCCGACAAGTGATTCTTTTGTGCTAGCTAAATGATCGGAACAACCGAAGAACTCTCGTTTTCCTCATTTCTGGGGTGATCAGTGGCACATTTACATGGGACAATTATCATATGTTTGTTTTTCCTAATAGTCTTCGCTTGTAAATGGGCCTTTAGTTTACACTGTCTAAAAATGAGACCGTAATCGTAAATCGGACCCGTTGTTTCCTCACATGTTGGTCTTAAGGCCCCCATATGTATTAGAGTTGACGCCCATACCTGCCATTTTCGATGGGACCAGCTGGACAATGTAATGTGTAATGGGATCTCGAACAATCTACCAACAGATGATGCTCGAGGAGAGAAGGACACCCGCCCAATCCTTTTCTCCTCTCTGGCCGACAGATGTTGAAGGTGTATGGTCACCTTCAGACATTACATTTCCAGCAGTCCCTTCAATTTTGGTGGGATCTACTGACAGTAGACGGCCCTCAACATCTAACATTGGGGGAACGAGGATATTACAGGCTGGATTTTTACTTTTTAGAGATAAGTGGCTCCAGATGAGTCTCACAACTATTTATCTACCCCTGCTATGAAATGTGCATGTAAATGTGGAGTCGAGGGCTGACCTACAGCTTTCTAAAGGATTTGTCCAGTTTAAGTTGTAGTTCAAGGGAAATCCAATCAAATATATTCTGATTTGTCATACAAAAATGAGAAAATCACATTGGTGATTTTTAAATTTATTTATTTTATTTTTAATATATAGATATATAGATATAGATAGAATTTCTGAGCAGTACCCAAGGGGTCTAACTCTGGTTCAGGTGGTATTGGAGCCATGTATTATGGACGCTCTTGTCCTGTAGGTTATATCATATATTGCCTTGCATTAAAGTCCACCTGCTTTTTGGAAATTTATGCCCACGATGTCTCCTGCTTCATAAGGGCTCATGCACACGGCCATTCCGTGCATTGGGTACCGCAATTTGCCGTGCGGCTGCTGCAACTCGAATGGGTCTGTGATCCGTCCGCACCATAAAAGAATAGAACATGTGCGGAGGCACGGAGAGAGACCCCACGGAAGCGCTCTGTAGTGATTCCGTGGGGTTCCGTGCCTTGCTTTCGCACCTTCCGGATTGCGGACCCATTCAAGTGAATAGGTTCCCCATCCGTGCCGGGGACCAGTATATTAGGGACCCGCTGTTTTCGGAGCCGCAACACGGGCAATGGCTGTTCGTGTGCATGAGCCCTAAATGTTGATCATTCTGACCAGTTGGAAAGATTGTTGTGGGAAAAATAAAAGTATTCAGTTGTTTTTTTCCCTTTGAAGCAGATGAAGCCTGAACAGGAGCGCCTAGATCATCTAAGACAGAAGAAGTCTGAAATAGCCAGATGCTGGGTGAAGTATTGTCTCTGTTTATTGGCAGATGCACGGAAAAAGCTGGAGGTAACTTCTTTTTATTTTTTTATTTTTGTAACAGGTATAATATACTTTAACAAATGATCTCCTTTAAAGGGATTGTGCCGTGAAAAATATTCTAAATTTTTCAAACCAGCTCCTGGATCGGAATACTTTTGTATTTATATGTAATTAAAAGTTAGTATTCAAGAGTTATTTAATAAAATGCATCTGTATAGCGCCGCCTGCTGTTAGTTCTTTTCCTTTTTTCTCTGTCCACCTCACTTAGGTGGTCGCATAAACTCAGTTTAATTTTCAATTGCCACCAGCTATATCTTCTTATAGAAGCTGTGGCAGTTACAGGAAAGAGCTACATCAGAAAGGATACGCTCCCCTGAGCTGCCAGCCTGAAATAAATCTGTCAGAGCAATTGGAGCAGTGAATGTGGAGATCTGTGGACCCATGTGAGGTACAGGGCTGGTTCTAGCTTTTGTGATCCTGAGGATACCCTGCACCACTACTGATCAGCTGGTCTGTGTTGTTCCATCTATAGAAGTCAGCGCTGGAGCTACACAGCACCATTGTACCGGTGGGAGCTTGCTACTACAATGCTGCCTCTATTGACTTCAATGGTAGCAGCGCTGTAATAGCGACCTCCAGCTGCTACAGTGAATATAGCTCAGGCTCTGACTTCCATCGATGGTGCTTTACAGACCAACTGATCAGCAGGGTGACAGGTCTCCCCAATCAGCTAGTGATAGGATAGGCCATCGCTTTAAAAACCCTGAGGTGCTGCAACAAAGACAGACAGAAGCATCTCGAATTGCAAAATCCATAGGCACAGTATATATGAGATGACCACTTAATGATAATGTGAAAAGCAATACCCCAGTATAACGCTAGTATTGGAATAGATTACTGTAGACTTGAGCACATCCTCATGATAAGGGTGCATTCACACGTCCGTAGTTCTGGGCCTGCATCTATTCCGCAATTTTGCAGAACGGGTGCGGACTCATTCATTTCAGCGGGGCTGCAAAAGATGCGGACTGTCTGCCCCCGTAGTTCCGTTTCGTGGCCCTGCAGAAAGATGGAGCATGTCCTATTCTTCTCCTTTTCTATTATAGGGCCGGCCATGTGCGGTCCGCAAAATGGGAAAGCACATAGCAGGTACCCGTGTTTGGCGGACCTGTAGGAGTGTGGGAAGTGCAAGCAAGCGTTCCTCACTGCCAAACCATAGGCACAAAGCTTGTTCTGGTGATTTGCATTCTAGGAAATGCAATCTTTACCCCAGGTACTGTACAGTAAAGTGATATAGGAAATACTAACAGTACTATAGGAGCTTACCCGTCCAGAAGCTTGAACGGTTTCTGTTGTCGATCAGCACAAATGTGAATATTGTTCTCCAAACAATGTATTAAGTTGAATGCACAATCTGTAATTGTTAAAGGGGTTGTCCCCATCAAAGACGGCTCCTTTCAGAATGCATGCCCTGGAATGGTCAGATTATCTCCCTGGGTCCCTCTCCTGGTAACCCCAGCAAAGATTGACTTTGGCAGGAGAAGCCACAGCCAACCAGGCGGCTCCACTGCAATGACTGATGACCGACTCAAGTACTCCAGAATAAGAGACGCAGAGTGGCTTTCCGTTCGGACTCCTAGAGGAGAGGGAACCTTGCTTCTATAGCGTCCATATGACCTAGTAGGGCAGGCATAGGAATAGGAGAGGTCTTCATGAGACGATAACTAAAAAAAAGTTATTGTATTCATTTATTTATTTAACAATTTTTTTTTACTTGTAGGTTTTGTTAATATTTATTTGATTTATTAATAGATTTTTATTTTATTAACCTTTTATTTGATTTATTTTCTCCCTTGGGATAGTTAACATAAATGTATTATTATTATTATTTTTCTTTTACAATGCCTTGGAATACATATGTATATTCCATGTTAGGGCATACCTCAGGTAGTCCTTACACCTGGTAGATCAGAGGCTCCGCTTTCTTTTCTTCTTGGAAACAGAGCTAATTTGCATACCATTTCCCCAGAGGAGCATTGCCTGGCCTATAAGATTCCTTGTGCCCACAAGGAGCTCTCCATAAGGAGAAATAGCACCCACCGAATACTGACAAAGGCCTGTCACCCAGTTAAAGGGGTATTTCCGTTACCGTAAATATAACTTATGTTTTAGACTAATTCATCACCAATAATTACCTAATATAATGTAAATTTCACATATTTACCGTTCAGTGGTTATAAAAGTAGTTTTCTTCCTCTGCTACCCACTGTTTTTCTCATAAATTACCATGGCATCCGCCTGTAGGTCTAAGCCTTTGTTAGGTCGAGCACGCTCAGTGTGTTGCCGTCAGTTCTCTAGCTAAATGTCTTATGAAACAAAGGGCGTGTTAGTGTGCGGGTGATTACTGAGTAGAGGGGGCGTGACTGGACTGTATATCAGGCAGCCAATCAATAAACAGCACAAACTCACAGCAGGAAAGCTAGGGATTGTGGGGATTGTAGTTCTGTGAGGGAAGATCAGGCGCCATGATACTCTCAGAGTGTTGCAGGCTCACACAGGAGCTGGAAAATGGATTGCAAGGTAAATTGAACCTCTGGTTATATGTATAGATATGGGTTCTAGTGGGGTCACAGCTTGCCGCCTTAATGCAGTTTTCAAAAATTAAGTTAACTTACCGGAATACTCCTTTAAGCCAGTTCTGTCTGCTCTGCACTGATGAAGAGTAATCACCCCAAAACAGCAGTCTGCAGATGAGATACTGGCTTAGCTATAGTTCTAAATTATGTCTCAAGGCCTGTTTAAAAGGTCCAACATTTAATTAGAGGGTAGTTACCTTACATCTAGTGGCTCAAAGGCTGTTAATAATAAGGTGAAAGCCCAAGTGATCATTCACTGGAGTAGACGATTTAGGGACAGAGGTAGTCACCCTTTTTGATGCCATAATTGCTGTTGAAAGTGCCATTGGCCGGCATTGAAGAAAACTATCAATTTCTAGTATATGGCAGGAAGAGGTTAAAACATTCCTGGTCATTAATCAATATGATAGCATTTACTATAATTCAAGAAAATGTACTTGGCACAGTGCAGAGATATATGTCCCCGTATTTTACTATGTGCTTGCTTTCATTTTTCTTTTTTACCATCTTAGGACAATATAGGCGAACTAGATGTTGACCTGCAGGATGAACTTAAAGCTGAACGTAAAAAGCAAGAAGATGAGAAGGAAAAGGGTCGTAAGAAGGCGGTTTTGTTTGGATCAAGTGATATATATGATTCCATTTTAGCTGTGGAAGAAAAAGTTGAGTGTTCACTGCCACTAGACTTCAAGGAGGCCAGGAGGTATTCCTTGTGGGGCAGAATTATGTTAATGAGGCCAAAGAGTACTTCCAGCTGGATGGACACGCCACCGACCACATAGAAGTGATCCAGGACCACAGCGCCCTGTTTAAGGTTCTCGCCTTCTTCGAGGAGGACTATGAGCGGCGCTGTAAAATGCACAAACGCAGAATAGATATGCTGGAGCCGCTATGTAAAGAGTTAAACCCTCAGTACTATCTTCTAGTCTGTAGGCAGCTTCAGTTTGAGTTGGCTGACACCTATTACGAGATGATGGATTTGAAGGTAGCTATAGGAAATAAACTGGACGAGATGGACTCTCACACAATCAAGAAAATCAACAGTCTAGCACAGGCGGCAATTAAGTTCTATGAGATGTTTTGGGATTCCTTAAAAGTCCAGATAAAAAGTTTCCAGAAAAATTGGAAGACGACGTCCTCCGTCCTGCACTGGTGGCCAAGTTCCATATTGCACGTCTCTACGGAAAGCTCATCACCACCGATGCAAACAAACAGCTGGAAAACATGCAGATATCTCTAAGCTATTACACATTCCTGGTAGAATATTGCGCCAACCACGAAGAGGCCATTAAGTCGGTGGAGACAGAGTTGGAACTCACCAAAGAAATGGTGGCCCTACTGCCTGCTCGAATGGAAAGGTTAAGGATGCAGTTTTCCTCCTTCCCCTGAGCTGCACTGTGCGATTTAGAGATTTCTATACCTGTCTATTTATTGATCCTAATACTCTACAGTTAACAATTCTTGACCATAAGAAGCAAAAAGTACATAAACCGCGAGCACTGAGTGTTTTTGGATTTGCTTTTGTCAGTGGTTTTATGTGATTGTATATTTTACTTTGCACTGTTTGAATGCGCTATGTACATGTAGTCATTTTTGAGGAATTGGGTAACATGCAGCCATTTTATTGTCAACATAAAAGAAATAAACACTCTTCATGGCCTGTAATGGGATGGTGTCTGGTTTGGATATTTACATCTATCTATATAAAGATAATTATATACAGTAAAAAAAACTGGGTTAAAGATTAAAGAAGCACTTCCACAAACAATTTTATTTCTCGCTAATATCATTGGGGGACACAGACCATGGGTATAGCTGCTTGCTGTCACTAGGAGGCGACACTAGGCTGAAAACTGTTGGCTCCTCCTCTGCCAGCTATACCCCCTCCGGCCAGGAGAGAGCCCCAGTTTTTAGCTTAGTGTCGTAGGAGGCAGACCCCCTGCTCTGCAGGGTGGCTGTTAGAATTTTTATTTTAATATATATATATTTTTTTTACTTTTCTTTTCTCCCTCTAGGTTGGGGGTCCAGGGCTACTGAGAGCTCTGCATCCCCGGGGGGGGGGCTGACCGGTGATGTTTATTCCACCGCTTTGCCCCCCACCAGAAGACAAAGTGGACCAGGAGGGCTTGACCTTCCTGCTCCCCCCAGCCATAGACCCACCTGTCTCTGCCCTGTATCCCAGTCCCTGTCACTTGTGCCAGGGGCTGAAGAGGTGGGGCTTCTGGTCAGTCATAAGGGTGAAGAACACAGATGAAGACAGGTGAGTATGTCTTCTGTGTCCTGTAGGTCACCCTTGCCCAAATCATACTCGAAAACCCGGAAACCCCCCCACCCCCCGTGGCGGATTTGCTGGACTTAGGGGGCATAAGAGGCAACTGCCTCTGTGGACTCTGCTGGTGCGGCGTCGCGGGGGTTAACGCCGCACAGCATTAGGAGGGAGCGGTGCGTCCAGCAGGCTGGGCGCGCTCTTACAATTTCGCGGGCGGCGGCACTGCTCAGGCCGCCGCTCTCCTCCAGGGACCCCCCACCCCCCTTCATTCTGGCGCAGCTCCGGGAGCGATCTCCCGTTCTTTTTTCCGCCGGGTCCCGGCAGCGGGGCTGGGGGGGCGGAGCTTCACGCCGGGATGTTCTTCCCGCCGGACGGCTCATAGGGGGCGGGGCCAAACCTTCCCGCCCCTCTGTACGTCATGCCAGGCCACCCAGAGCGTGCCACCTCAGTCGCAGCCCACTGACGTGCACCTTACTGCTGGTAGTGTGGAACCGGAATGGGCCAGATCCCTGTCCCGGGCGGTGACCGACTTATCAAAAATCTCCCAATCCACCCTTTCTTTAATGGGTCGCTTGGTTGAGACGTCGTCACCTGCGCAGCCTGCCCTCTCCCAGGACGTTTCGGCCCAGGAGCAGACACCCCAGC
The DNA here is from genome assembly GCA_033119425.1 of Bufotes viridis. NCBI lineage: Eukaryota > Metazoa > Chordata > Amphibia > Anura > Bufonidae > Bufotes > Bufotes viridis. The sequence continues at coordinate 58,772 of JAKVIS010000203.1, read as the reverse complement.
AAGCGCCCCAGACAGGAACGGCTCTCCTCCTCGGACGCGTCACTCTCGCCTCCTCCCCCCGGTTCGCTGTCCAAGGCGTCCTCGTTGGTTGGGGACCCCACCTCGGATGGGGAATTCGCAGAGTCTGATGCGGATCTGGATCCGGACCGCTCGTCCCAGATGGCCGCTTTGGTGGATAGTCTAGTCTCGGCAATCCGGGACACTTTCCAACTTCAGGAGGAGGGCCCCTCCTCCAGTCACCAGGGGGTCTCTTTCCTCCGTGCAAAGCAGGCTCCCAAGGCGTTCCCGGTCCATGATGACTTTTCCGTTCTCACCACTAAAGCGTGGGAAGAGCCAGGTTCCCGTTTCCTGATCCCCGGTTGGATCTTCTTTATCCGTTCCCCCCCGGATTTGGTGGGAAAGTGGTCTTCCCCTCCTAAGGTTGATCCGCCGGTGGCCCGTTTGGCTAAGAATACCGCTATTCCGGTCGCGGACGGTTCCTCCCTGCAGGATCCGGTGGACCGACGAGTTGAGTCGCTTGCCAAGTCGATCTTCTCAGCCTCCGGTTCAGCGCTCCGCCCTGTTTTCGCTTCTGCGTGGGTGGCTAAAGCGGTTTCTGAATGGGCCCCTGCGTCTTCATCAGGACTTGGACTCGGACCTTTCCCGCACCGAACTCCAGGCTTTGGCAACCCAGATCTCTCAGGCCGGGAAAGTATCTCTGCGAGGCGGCCTTGGACGCAGGCTCCTTAGTCACGCGGTCCTCCGCACTTGCCGTCTCCATCCGGCGTGAACTTTGGCTTAAGGCCTGGAAGGCCGACTCTTCTTCCAAGCGCTCTCTTCTATCTCTGCCTTCGCTGGTTCTCGTCTGTTTGGACCTAAACTGGACGAGATTATCTCTGAGGCCGAGGGCGGAAAGAGCACCCATCTTCCGCAGCCCAAACCCAAGCGTCCTTCTCGGCCACGTCCTTTCACGCAGCGCCAGTCCTTTCGGCGCTTTACGGGTACTCCGCCTCGGCGGCCCCCTCGGCCGCGAGACAGCCCACCCAGGAACAGAGGCGGAGACCTTCGTTCAAACCTCAGCCCGTCTGGCGTCCCCGAGCACAGCCTCAGCGCTCTTCCTCCGATAAACAGTCCCCGGCATGAAGGTGCGCCCCCACCTTCCTGGGTGGGGGGTCGGCTCCTTCATTTTCAGGAGGTTTGGCAGGCCCACATATCGGACGCCTGGGCACTCGAGGTGGTCACTTCGGGCTACAAGTTGGAGTTCAGGACCATGCCTCCGAACCGTTTTTTCCAGTCCCGTCCTCCCGGAGAACCAACTCGGGCAAAGGCCTTCTTCCAGGCGGTTCACGATCTGTTGGTACGGGGGGTGATCGTCGCTGTTCCAGAAAGGGAGCGTTTTTCCGGATTTTACTCCAACCTGTTCATTGTGCCCAAAAAGGAAGGAACGGTCCGTCCAGTGTTGGACCTCAAGATGGTAAACCGGTACCTTCGTGTGAGCCGTTTTCGCATGGAGTCCCTTCGCTCCGTGATTGCTTCCTTGGAACAAGGGGAATGGTTGGCTTCCGTGGATATTCAGGACGCCTACCTACACGTTCCCATAGCGCTCGCCCACCAGAGGTTCTTGCGCTTCGCGATCCACTCGAACCACTACCAGTTTGTCGCCTTGCCATTCGGGCTGGCGACTGCGCCGAGGGCGCCTACCAAGGTCCTCGCTCCACTTATGGGCCTTCTTCGTTCCAGGGGCATCAATTTTATCCCGTACCTGGACGACATTCTCATCAAGGCGTCGTCATCACGTCATTGCGCGGAGAGTCTTCAGATCACCTTGGACTCCTCGCCCGCTTCGGTTGGATCGTGAACTTCGGAAGTCCTCTCTGGTCCCATCTACCCGCATTCGCTTCCTCGGCATGCTCCTGGAATCGGGACAGCTCGGGTGCTCCTTCCGGCGGACAAGGTGTCGGTCCTTCGCTGAGCGGTGATATCCTTGCTTCAGCAGCGCACGGTCTCCATTCGGACCTGTATGCGGGTGTTGGGTCTTATGGTGGCCTCATTCGAGGCGGTACCATTTGCCCAGTTTCACACCCGGCCCTTCAACGAGCGATCCTCTCGACGTGGGACAAGTCTCAGGAGTCCTTGGATCGTCGATTTTCTCTTCCTCCAAAGGTTCGGTCGGACCTTCGTTGGTGGCTTTCCCCAACTCACCTGGAGGTGGGGAGGTCCTTCCTGCCGGTCAAGTGGGTGGTCATCACGACCGACGCCAGTCTGCAGGGTTGGGGAGGGTCTCGGCAGCCCAGGGCGTATGGTCTCCGTCGGAGTCCAGACTGTCCATCAATGTCTTGGAGCTTCGGGCCATTTTCCTCTCTCTACGCCATTGGTCTTCTCTCCCTTCGGGGCCTTTATGTCCGGGTCCAGTCGGACAATGCCACGGCTGTGGCGTATGTCAACCATCAAGGGGGACTCGCAGCTCGGCCGTCATGACGGAGGCAGCGAGGATCCTTCGGTGGGCGGAGGCCCACGTGCTGGCTCTGTCTGCAGTCCATATTCCCGGTGTGGCCAATTGGACGGCGGACTTCCTGAGCCGGACGACGATAGACCCCGGGAATGGTCTCTCCACCTGAAGTCTTCGACTGACCTTTGTCGTCGCTGGGGACGGCCGGACGTGGATCTGATGGCCTCCGGCTTCAATCACAAGCTCCCATGCTACTTCGCTCGAGCAAGGGATCCCGCGGCTTGCGGGGTGGACGCCTCGTGGCACCATGGGGCGGGTTCACGTTCCTCTACGTCTTTCCTCCGTTGTCCCTCCTGCCTCGGATTCTCCGCAGGATCAAGTGGGAGGGTGTTCCGACCCTCCTGATCGCTCCCGGACTGGCCGCGCCGGGCTTGGTACTCGGATCTGGTCCTCCTTCTAGGGGACGCTCCGTATCCGCTTCCTCTCAGACCCGATCTTCTGTCGCAGGGGCCCGTCTTCCACCCGAGTTTAAGTACTCTACGTTTAACGGCGTGGCTCTTGAAACCTTCCTTTTGAGGCAGTGGGGTTTCTCTGATGCGGTGGTTCGTACGCTTATTCGAGCTAGGAAGCCTGCCTCTTCCAGGATCTATTATAGGACTTGGAGGTCCTTCCTTCGGTTCTGTGAGGAGCGGGACCTGTTTCCCAGATCCTTCTCCCTGCCGGTCGTTCTGGCCTTCCTTCAATCCGGGCTGGAACGGGGCATGGCGCTCAGTTCCCTGAAGGGCCAGGTCTCGGCCCTTTCTATTTTCTTTCAGCGCTCCTTGGCGGGTATGGGTCCGGTGAAGACCTTCCTTCAGGGTGTTGCACACACTGCTCCGCCCGCCGCTACATCCGTGGGACCTCAACTTGGTCTTGGGGGTTCTGCAGGCTTCTCCCTTTGAACCGCTGCGGGAGGTGTCCCTTCGGCTATTGTCATGGAAGGTGGCCTTTCTGGTGGCCATCACCTCCATACGCAGGGTGTCAGAGCTAGCAGCTCTGTCATGTCGCGAACCTTTCCTGGTCTTTCATCAGGACAAGGTAGTCCTCCGGCCGGTTCCTTCCTTTTTTCCCAAGGTAGTGTCGGCTTTTCACCTCAATGAGGACATTGTCCTGCCGTCCTTTTGTCCGGGGCCCTCCCATCCGAGAGAGGTGTCGTTACACCGTTTGGATGTGGTGCGGGCTCTGCGCATTTACCTTTCGGCGGTGGCCCCCTTTCGGCGCACGGACGCCTTGTTCGTCCTTCCGGAGGGTTCTAGGAAGGGATTGGCGGCTTCGAAGGTGACGATCTCACGGTGGATTCGGTCCACTATTTTAGAATGTTACCGAGTCCGGGGACAGGACGCCCCTCCTGGGATCACGGCCCACTCTACCAGAGCTCTTGGGTCCTCCTGAGCTCACTTTCACCAGGCGTCGGCGGCTCAGCTGTGTAAGGCCGCGACCTGGTCTTCTCTTCATACGCTTACAAAGTTTTATAGGGTTCACACCCTCGCTTCTGCGGACGCCGCTCTGGGTCGCGGGTCTTGCAGGCTGCGGTGTGATCGTTGGCACGTTGGCCGCTGCCTGCTTCACCTTGTTTTGGTTCCCTCCCCAGGGACTGCTTTGGGATCGTCCCATGGTCTGTGTCCCCCAATCGATATTAGCGAGAAAACGAGATTTTGTGAAACTCACCTGTAAAATCTGTTTCTCGCTTGATTCATTGGGGACACAGCACCCGCCCAAGGTTTTCTTTTATATTTGTTTGGCCGCCAGGTTCTGGGGCTCGTTCTGTTGGGTCCGTTGACCGGATGCATTGGTTTATATGGTGCCTTTATGCTTCTCCTACTGCTTTTGCACAAACTGAGGCTCTCTCCTGGCCGGAGGGGGTATAGCTGGCAGAGGAGGAGCCAACAGTTTCAGCCTAGTGTCGCCTCCTAGTGGCAGCAAGCAGCTATACCCATGGTCTGTGTCCCCCCAATGAATCAAGCGAGAAACAGATTTTACAGGTGAGTTTCACAAAATCTCGTTTTTCTGACCTGTTAGAAAGGTACACGCAGTGAAAGTCATTTTCTTACCGATGACAGTCTTTGTAAGTTATATCCTCCCTTCTGATCCTCAGCGTTTGTCATGTGACCACACTGCCCTGATGATGTCCATAAAAAGACATTCAGTGTTCCATCTGTGACTGTGTCCGTGAAGGGTCCATTTTTTTCCTGTGTGTCATCCGTATTCCGCATGCAGTGCTAAGCTGTAAAGGGGATCTCCAGAACATCTGTCAATGGTCAGTGAAAATCACTGACGGAACATGGATGCTACGTCAGTGGTTTTTATGGACTCATAGACTTTAATGCTTCAGTTGCTTTCCCACTCACTCACGGGCTGAGTCTGCTTAAAATCTCCGTTACGCAAAATTGTGCCACTTTTTTTTTTTTTTTTATCTAGGGTTTCTACACGTTTTTTTCCAACATGCTCAATGATGGGAGTGGGTTAGCAGAAATGGGCCAGACCTCAGATTGGGAAACCCCTTTAAAGAGTTTGTGATTTAAAAAAGGGTGCCACTCTTGCACACAGTCTGTCTGGTATTGTAGCTCAGCCTCGTTCAAGTCAGCGGGTGCTGCAATACCAAGCCCTGCCTGTGGACAAGGGTGGCACTGTTCCTAGAGAACCCTTTAAAACTCTAAAAGACAGTTAATGTAAAGTTTCAAAAGCTTGTGTCAGTGTTACATAAAAAGGGAACCCACTAGGCAATGTAAACTGTTGCCCAAGGTGGAGGCTTCACATTTGAGGAAGGAAGGGGAGGGTGCTGCCTCAAGCCATATCACGAAGTTGGAGATGAAAGATAGTAGGTTTCCGCATGATATGACATTTTCTCTTGTGTGTCTGAAAGAATACACAAGTTTAATGTTTTATTCAGATGGACCTTGTAGACCACGATGAACTCCACCATGATTTATAATAGTATTTTACAGATTGCTAGGTTAAAAGGAATTTGCTATATATATATATATATATATATATAAATAAATGTTATTATTATTATTATTATATGAGAATACATAAATGTCGTCATTGAGAGTTCTTAGAGATGGACTTAAAGGGGTTATCCCTTGACTAATGTAAACAATAAAATCAGACCTCATATAGAACATGACAATCTCTTTATAACAAAGCTAGAACCAGCCCTGTATCTCACATGGATCCAGAGATCTCCCCATTCATTGCTCTGCTAGATTTATATTAATCTGAAAACTCAAGGGGAGTGTCTTTTCTGCTGCAGCTCAGGGGCGTGTCTCAGCTCTCCCTGGCACCGCTCAGGGGCGTGTCTCAGCTCTCCCTGACACCGCTCAGGGGGTGTGTCTTGGCTCTCCCTATCACAGCTCAGGAGGCAGTTGAAGAATGAAACTGAGCATGTGCGGCCTTCTTAATGAGCCGGTCAAAGAAATAATAAAATAAGTGGCACTATACAGATACATTTTATTGAATAACTCAGTGGCTATGCAAATGTTTTAATTACCGTATTTTTCACCATATGAGATGCTCCAGCCCATAAGATGCACCTAGATTTTAGACGGGGACAACCATAAAAAATATTTTTATTATACCACAGCTCCCAATGTTAATAAAACCCCAATAAGACCTTAGCTCACACCCCCAATCATACCCCAATGCCTCTCATCAGCCCCCATATGCCTCATTTCAGCCCCCAGTAGCCCCTCTTCAACCCCCAGTAGCCTCTTTTCAGCCACCCAGCGGTACATGCAATTACAAAAGTATTCAGATCCAGGAGCTGGTTTGAAAACTGTAGAATATTTTTCATGGGACAACCCCTTTAAGGCTTTCAACCAGGGCTTAATAGGATCTTTGACACTGGCAGGCCTGGACACCTTCACAAGGCTCCTGGCATGCTATAGAAACTGATTGATTTCGCGATCTTGTCTCTGGGGGTGTTCAGTCATCGGAGGGAGCTCTCGCTAAATACTTTCTCAGATGCCATGGATGCAATTGACCACAGCACCTGGTAGGTTAATTGTTCATGATTGGCATTGTCTCTGATCGGCAACATTTGCCTGTGAATGTCTGCTACATAAAACAGCAGACATCCATTAACTCTGGCACCCTATTAGCCTCAGCACCATGTTTAAAGTGATTCTGTCAGCTCCAAAACAGGAGTAAGGGTAAACTGGAGTAAGGGTTTATAGTGTGACAGTGAGTCCGCCTCTTACTCTAGTTTAGGGGTGTTTTCGAGCTGACAGATTTACTTTAAAGACCGACATCCTCCATATGTACAGCAGATGGTGTCGGGGTTAAAGCACATTATCCTAAGGAGGACTGTTTCCTGAGATGCACACATCACCTACACTTCAAGAGCTGTCCAGTTTAGAAAACTCATTCATGTATATCCAATTGGGGAACGGTTAATAGAGGGTGGAAACCCATGTTTAGGATGCTCTGCTCTTCACCCGAGAGGAGACTGCCTACACATGGTCTCTGTCACTTTGGAGGGACTGTCCTGTTTTACACCGGATTGATTTCAATGATCTCTCAGGCCAGTATTTGTGGCAGGAGACCAGTGTCTTAGAAGCACCAGTAATTTCCTGAACTACTTGGAAATCCCTGACTCCATATATATGAGGTCGGGTCAGTTTTGTCCCAATTGAAAATGAATGGGGACAAAACTGAAGCTTTGAGATCCTATGTCTCCTATACCAAGGAAAATGCAGATGTGAAAGTAGCAGTTTACTTTATGCCAGAATTTTGCACCAAAGTGTTAGCGCATTTTATTGCCGCACATTATTACAAGTCGCGTTCCTTCCTGGTAGTCCACTCCCCCTTGTTGGGACGAGTGGAAAAAAGGGTCCAAAATGTAATAAATGTGGTTCAAAGTATGTAGTTTTTGGTGCAAACTAAGCCAGAACTGGCACAGTGGGGGTCATTTACTATGCCCTCTACTCAAGTCTCCTGGTGTAAAAAGTCACAAACCACCCGTTACATTTAAGGACAAGTGGTGTCTACACCGCCCTCGACACTTTCCTCAAAGGAGCCCGGGCATGGTGGTGCATGGTGTGGTTCAGGCTTTCAGCCCCGGCACCTTTACCACCATTTATACTGGTTTACTACCGTAGATAATGATTGAAATCTATGTCAGCAATGAGCTAGAGTAAATTCCAATCAAGGTGCACATACCAGTGGAGGAAGCTCCTAATTTATGATGGGGCCATCACCTCGTCATAAATTCAGCACATCCTCCAGTGAAGCAGGGGGATATCGAGACAGCATAAAAACACGGTCTTAATAAATGACCCCATTGTGTCAAAATGAACTGAATTTGAAAGCATTTATAAAAGACAATTCTCTGCAATATCAACAAGATCTAAATAATCAGTCCAGAAGATTTCTGTTTCTACAGTTATGAAACTCTTTTTATCTTAGGTTACACTTCCTAAATTTCATGGTAGCTGTCATGGCACATGACAGGTTAACTTAGTGTTAGGACCCGTCTTACAGAGATCACCTTGACGTGTGGCAGACAGGCTCAGATAATTTTGTACAAAATGTACCGTATTTTCACTTTATAAGACGCACCTAGGTTTTTGAGGAGGAAAATAAGAAAAAAAGATTTTGAACCTAATGGTGGTCTGTGGATGACACTGTTATGGGGGATCTGTGGATGACACTGTTATGTGGGAATGTGGGTGACACTGTTATGGGGGACTGTGGGTGACACTGTTATGGGGGATCTGTGGCTGACACTGTTATGGGGGACTGTGGGTGACACTGTTATGGGGGACTGTGGGTGACACTGTTATGGGGGATCTGTGGCTGACACTGTTATGGGGACTGTGGCTGACACTGTTATGGGGGACTGTGGGTGACACTGTTATGGGGGCATCTGTGGATGGCATGACACAGCTAGGGGGATTTGTGGATGACAGCATCTTATGCTATGTGTCATCCACAGATCTCCCTCATAACAGTGTCCCTGTTAAGTGTGAGTGGGGGCCAGCATCTACTGTGGTTCTGTAATGGCAGCGGGGCCCGGTGCAGTCACTGTACTCTATTGCACCGAGGCCCGCTCACTGTACTAATACTAAGTATAACTGTAGTCAGTTTAATAATAATCTTCAAGTCTATTAACTGAAACTTACTAAAGTCTAAGTAGGAGGCGGAGGTAGGAGGCGGGGCGGGCGGTCACTGGCAGCATAACTCACTACGTCACGTGCCCGCACCCCCTGCTTCATTCATGAAGTGGGCGGCGCGGGCGTGTGACGTAGTGAGTTACGCCTCCTGCCTGCTACTTAGACTTTAGTAAGTTTCAGTTAATAGACTTGAAAATTATTATTACACTGGTTACAGTTATACTTCGTATTAGTACAGTGAGCGGGGCCCGGTGCAATAGAGTACAGTGACTGCACCGGGCCCCGCTGCCATTACAAGACTAAATGCCGGCCCCCAGCCCCTCCTCCTTCCCGCACTGTAACTGATGTATCGCCGGCTGCGCTGTGCAGCATAGCGGCCGGCGATACATCAGTGTCAGCGCATCATTCGCTTTATAAGATGCACTAGCATTTCCCCCACTTTTGGGGGGGAAAAGTGCGTCTTATAAAGCGAAAAATACGGTATTTGCCAAGCATCTCTAATTTGAAGATAAGTATAGCATTAGCAGTGGAATACTGTTTTGTGCTTTATTTGGTCCGCAGAGTGCTATTGCATTGTATTTTGTATTGTGTTTTCAGCCATAGCAACGCGCACCTGCATTGGATGTGCGGACTGACTCCCTTTTCTTTGCCTCTTTTTGTGTTACGTTACATCATTCATTATATTATACAAGCTCAGAGCAATGAAGAAGTCTGAAAACGGTTTTATAGTTAATTACGGATTATCCTGTTTTCTTTTTTAAACCTTCTTAGGCATATTTCAACCTTCAGTTATTTGGTCAGTTATTTCCATCAGTTATTGTGAGCCAAAACCAGTAGTGAAGCCGACAGAGATCAGGTGTAATGGAAAGATCTGCTCCTGTTCTGTGTTTTTGACCCAGATCTGTTTTTTGCTCACAATCACTGATAGAAATAACTGAAGTGTGAACTTGGCCTTAGGGCTCGTGCACATGGCCGTTACCCGGCCATGCCCATATTGCAGCCCGCAAACAGGGGGTCCACAATATGTAGGCACCGGCCGTGGGCACCCCGCATCACATCGGAAGGTCCGGTGCGGAACGGAGGCATAGAACCCCACGGAAGCACTACGGAGCACTTCCGTGGGGCTTCTCTCTGTGCCTCCGCACTGCAAAAAAATAGAACCTGTTCAATTTTTTTGCAGTGCAGACGAATCACGGACCCATTCAAGTTACATGGGTCTTGATCCGTCTGAGATATCCGCACGAATGTTGCCCATGCATTGGGGACTGCAAATTGTCAACGGCCATGTGCATGAGCCCTTCACATCAGCATATAATTTTCCGTTCTACTAATCTGTCAGAAGAACAGAACAAAAAAATAGGATCCTGTAAAAAGCGGATCCCGTGCATCCACTATGCAAATTTTGCATCCGTTTTAACCATTTCCATCTGAGATCCCCTTTTTTTTTTTTTTACATGAAAAAAAGTCCTGCAAGCAGAATACTTTTTCCGTCTAAAAAGCTGATCTCAGATGGAAATGGCTAAAACGGATGCAAAATGAGCATAACAAATGCACAAGATCTGTTTTTTTTCTGTTCTTCTGACGGATCAGAAACATGGAAAATGAAATGGTGATGTGAAATCTGCCTTAGCTACACTCCATATCAGGGATGCTCAACCTGTGGCTCCCCAGTTGTTGTAAAACTACAACTCCCATCATGCCCTCCCATCACTCACACATGGACATTCCTTGCTCTGGATGCAGTGGTCCAGCCACCCAGTCCCTCAGCCAGGCTGAACGACATCCAAAGTGAAACAAATGTTTCCCAGCATCTTCAAATGGAAAGTTTTCCCACATATTGTATTTCTAAAATGTGTATTTGAGTCCGTTTAAAGGGGTTCTCTGCTGCCCCAGATACGGCTAAGTGCTGAGCTCAGCTCTTTTCAGACCATATGCCACTTAGATTGGCTGCAGTTGGGGACGAGGAAGAAGGAGCGGCGATGCTGGATCGAAGGGGGCAGGTACTTTTTTTACTGGCCTCTTAGCAATTTCCAATACAGCAAATTTAAGTCAGAAAGCCCCTTTAATAATACTGCCACACCACTAAGCAGTGTAGCATGTGCCATATTTCCCAGCATGTCATATTTTGGAGATCGTCACATATACGCACTTTACAAGCACATGGCTTGCACCCAAATTCTGAGCATGGTAAATAACTCAACACATACATGTCTGCACTCCAGCAGTCAAATGGTTAAACACTTTCGAGGCTATGGATTCTTTTAGGACATACTGGAGCTAAAGTGTTAAAGGGTTTCTTGTTTTTTTTATATTAATGACCTATCCTTAGGATTGGTCAGCAATATCAGCCTGGGGAGAGGGGGGGGGGGGACTCCTGGCACCTCAGCCAATCAGCTGTTTGAAGAGCGCGTGTACAAGCACTGCCTTCTCTTCTCTCTTTACCGGCTCACTGTCGCAACTGCAGCGCTGAGCAGTGCAATTACAGCTCCACCGTCCCCATTCACTTCAATGGGACGGCTCCTTCCTGTTCACGTGAATAGGACAGAGTTACACTGCTCATCGCTAAAGTTGCGATGGCGAGCACATTAAAAGAGAAGCCAGCACTCATACCAACATCAATATAAAAAAGCGGACAACCCCTTTAGTTTCATTGAAAAGGTACATGGGTTACAAAAGTTTAAAAAACAAAACAAAAAAAAACTAAAATTGCATACAAAAACAAGCAATACAATGTATTATATAATGAAAGGGAGCAAATAACAGGAGACCTAGCGCAGGCTGTAGTCTCTTAACACTAGGAGTATAATAGACCTCCAAATGTGAGTCCCATTTTACAGTGTATCTCAGAGCACTTGAAACTGTTTCACAATTCTGAGAATTAAGTGTTTTAAGTCTGTTTGCCTGATGACCCTGCGACCTGATGTCCTAGCACCCACTTTATAGGGTGTTGGTTTCTGTAAATACAAGAATTTCATCATCATTTCCCTGTAATTTTGCTATTTCCCAAAACCTTAGTTCTTTTGGTTCATCAATGAGCACAATTTATTTCTAACTGTACGTAAGAATACAAAACATGGGATTTTTCATGTCTTTTGGTGTGCCACCTGATCTCAAATGATTACAAAGATTTGTGATTTTATACATGCACTAAGAAACTATGGTATGTGACATAGGAATGCTTGTTAGCGATTATCTGGCTGTGTAAATGCACTGCTGATTGCACGATAAACAAGCAAAACGCTCGGGTAATCGGGTAATTCGATCATTTGTGCCAACACAAAAATTTTGCAGCAGATTGTGTTGTGCAAACCTGATCTGCTGCCGGGAAACAGCGAGTCAGTAGGGGAAGAGCAATGGCATTAACGATCACTCCTCCCCATACTGTGGAGGAGATCGCTGCATGTACTAGCAGCTGTCTCCTCCACCAGTGAGTCGGGAGCGAATGCTTCCTTCCTGACAATCTGCTGCTGTAAATGTAAAGGGACCAAGTACAGTGCCAATGAAACACAGCATCAATTATACCAACAAACAATGTATTAGGGCAGGGCTTTTGACAAATTTCCTTGGAATCTAGGAGCCAGCTAAAAAAGTTAGGAGCCAGGTGGAGCCGCGTCATAAAGCCCCCAGTAGATGCCCCCATAGGGCTCCATCCCCTCTTCTCCATAGTGCCCCCATAATGTCCGAGTATATAGGGCCCCCCATAAAGTGCCAGTATATAGGGCCCCCATAGTGCTTCCCCTCTTCAATAGGTTATATGACACGTCAGACTCTGACAGCGTCCAAGTGATCGCCCCTGGCGGCCGCTGTGACATGTGGAAACCCTTACAAGAATTACAGGGTCCGGAGGGGAGGGCAGAGGGGTCCGGAGGGTACAAACACAGCGGGCACCATGACACTTTACTGAGCACTACAACCCCCAGCTGGCGCTCAGCCTCTGCAGTCCCCACATCACTACAACTCCCAATTGGGGCTCAGCCTCTGCAGTCCCCGCATCACTACAACGCCCAGCTCTTTCCCCCTCTTGTCATTCCCCCCCCCCCCTTGTCATTCTCTTTCCCCCTCTTGTCATTCTCCCCCCCATGTCATTCTCATTCCCCCTCTTGTCATTCTCTTTCCCCCTTTTGTCATTCTCTTTCCCCCCTTGTCATTCCCCCCCCCTTGTCATTCTCTTTCCCCCTTGTGATTCTCTTTCCCCTCTTGTCATTCTCTTTCTCCCCCCCTCCCTCCCCCACCTCTAGTGTAGCGTGGCCGAGCTCTGTATGGTCTGCGGGTACAGGAGCTTTTGTTTCCTGTACACGGGCGGACTGAAAGGAAGTGCACTTCCTGTCAGTCCGGCCGGGTACAGGAGACAGATGCTCCCTGTACCCCGCAGACCATACAGGGCTCGGCCACGCTGCACTGAGGGAGTGACAGGAGGGAGCGCTGAACGCTTCCCTCCTGTCAGTCCCTCTCTTCATGCTGTGCCCGGGCTGTGCGCCTCATGGACGCTCCAGGCTGAGCAGTGCTGCAGCCGCCTGAGGCGCTCTAGAGAGCACTCGGGCGGCTGCAGCATGAGGGGCTGGCGCTCCTAGTCCGCATATAGTGCGCGCCGGCCCTGCGCCCGGGCACCTTGAAAACGGGCTGACAAATAACCAGGCTCCAGGACCAAATTTCTGGTCGCCATGGCGACCTGGCGCCTAGGATTTATCAAGCCCTGTATTAGGGTACTTTCACACTTGCGTCGCTGGATCCGGCAATCTGTATGCAAACGGACAGCATTTATAGACGGATCCGGATGCGGATCCGTTTCACAAATGCATTGCAATAGTGGATCCGTCTCTCCGGTTGTCATCCGGAAAAATGTATGGTGCGGTATTTTCTCCGTCCAAAAACGTGCAGTGACTGAACTGAAGACATCCTGATGCATCCTGAACGGATTTCTCTCCAGAATGCATTAGGATCAGTTCTTCTCCGATATTGAGCCCCTAGGACGGAACTCCATGCTGGAAAAGAATAACTCTAGTGTGAAAGTACCCTTATATATACAAATAAATAAATAAAAATATTACATCTGAGTTTAAGATCACCTTTGATTCTGGAAAAATGTTTTTCCTCAACCTTGTCGTATGGCAAAACATGTCCCTATACTGCCCCCACTGCCCTCAGTAATGTCCCCAGTAGTCCCCCACAGCCCTAAGTAGTGTTTACCACTGCCCCCAATAATGTCCGCATGCAGCCCCTATTAGTTTCCCCCACTGCCTCCAGTTATGGATCCCACTGCCCCCAGTAGTGTCCTCCACTGCCCCAGTAATGTCCCCTGTAGTGTCCCCCACTGCCTTAATTAATGCCCCCCAGAAGTGTCCTCCACTGCCCCAGTAATGTCCCCCATAGTGCCTCTCACAGCCCCTTGTAGTGTCCCCACTGCCCTAATTAATGCCCCCAGTAGTGTCCTCCACTGCCCTAGTAATGTCCCCGTAGTGCCTCCCACAGCCCTTGTAGTTTCCCGACTGCCCACAGTCTTCAAGTACTGAGGCCCAGCATTTTCTCTGTAATTAATGCCGGGCCCGTCAGGAGCACTCATTTCACCTTCATGATATGATCTTCTGCAGTCTCTACGCCTCCAGCATCAGGCCCGGCGCTGCCACACTAAAACTAGTCACACATTAAGCAGATGGGCGGAGCCTAACCTACGTTAGTCAGGCTCCGCCCAGCTGCTTAATTTGAGGCTAGTTTTAGAGTGGCAGCGCCGGGGCCTGATGCTGGAGGCGTAGATACTGCAGAAGATCATATCATGAAGGTGAAATGAGCGCTCTGACGGGGCCCAGCATTAAGTACAGAGAAAATGCCGGGCCAGGTTACATGTGTGCGCAGCGGGCCCCCTCCCCCTGCCAGGCCCGGTCGCGGTCACACCCTCTGCAACCGCGATCGTTACGCCCCTGCCCGAGACTCCCACCGATCAGCTGTTTTGAAAAGACAGCGTTGCTCCTGTGGGCACTGCTGCCTTCTCGCAACTTACCACGCACAGCGCTATACATTGTATAGTGGCTGTGCTTGGTATCACAGCTCGGCTCCATTCACTTCTATAGGGCTGAACTGCGCCTAGGCCATGTGACCGATGAATGTGTCACTACTGGCCTAGGAAAAGCTGTGAGAAGGCCGTGGGGCTCACAGAAGCTCAAAACCTTCTCAAATAGATGATCGGCGGGGGTCCCAGGTGTCCCAACCCCCACCGATCAGATACTGATGACCCATCCAGAGGATAGGTCATCAGTCGTAAAATCTCGGAAAGCCCCTTTTAGGCCACATGCACACGGCCGTTGTTTTGGTCCGCGTCCGAGCCACATATTTTGCGGCTCGGTTCGCGGACCCATTAACTTCAATGGGGCCGCAAAAGATGCGGACAGCACTCAGTGTGCTGTCCGCATCAGTTGCTCCGTTCCGTGGCCCCGCAAAAAAAATAGAGCATGTCCTATTCTTGTCCGTTTTGCGGAAAAGAATAGGCATTTCTACAATGGGTCAAGTTCCGTTCCGCAAATTGCGGAACAGAACGCGGAGCAGCTTCTGTGTTTTGCGGATCCACGGTTTGCGGACTGCAAAACACATAAGGTCATGTGCATGAGGCCTAAGTGGTCGATTACTTGTTCATCCTTATTTAGAAGGCACAGCAGAAGCTTTATCTTATGAGATCTTTGAAGAGGGCTCAATTCTGTAGTGAAATACTGGTTGTTTTTTATCGTACCGTTGCAAGTATTGTGACTAATTGTATTTCCGTCGGACCCCACTGATCAGATACTGATGACCTGTCCTGGAGATAGGTCATCAGTTATAAAGTCTCGGAAACCCCTTTTAAGATCTTCTGCGATATGCATGCCTAGGAGCTTAAAACTGGACACCCTTTTAACCTCAACTCCATCAATATAAAGCAGAGAACAAGATCTATCCGTTCCTGAAATCCACAATCAGCTCATTTAGAGTCAGATTATAAAGAAGACAAGAGTCTGCCAGTTGTTGCACCTCCTCTCTATTTGCTCTTTCCTCATCCCCCTTAATCAACCCCAGTTCTGTGGTGTCATCCGTCACAGTATTCTGATCACACATTGTACCACAATCATATATATATGTATATACAGGGAGTTACAGTATAACTGCAAGGGGCATTAGATCTACAGGAGACACTGCAGGAGGGGCATTATAAATATTGGGGGCACTGGGGTAGCATTATTACTACAGGCATTATTATTATTATTATTATTATTATTACTGGGCACAATGTGGAGGGCATTGCTACTAATCGGGGAGCTCTTGGGGAGCATTATTACTATTGGGGGCACTATTACTGATGGGAACAATTTGCTTGCTCCACCATAAAATCTTGGAGTATCTTCTCTTAGCTGTGTACATACCCTACTGTAGAAGGGAATGGTGACACCCTGCTTCCAGGCATACAGTATTTGGCTACATGCACACGACCATATGTGTTTTGCGGTCCGCAAATTGTGGATCCGCAAAAAAAAAACGGATGACGTCCATATGGCATTCGTTTTTTCTTGCAGATCCATTGTAATAATGCCTATCCCTGTCTGCAAAATGGAAAAAAATAGCACATGCAGGGCTACGGAACGGACATACTGATGCGGACAGGTCACGCGTTTTTTGCGGACCCAATGAATGTGTCCGCATCCTATCAGCAAAAAAAAAACGGAACGGACACAGAAACAAACAACGTTCGTGTGGATGTAGCCTTTCCAGGAAGAATAACAGATAAATGGCACAGCACAGAATGTCTAAGAGGGGATGCTTCAAAATCTCAGGGGGCATACAAACGTTTCTACAGTAGACAGTAGAGCTGACAGATCCTCTTGATGGGTAGATCCACACATAGGTTTTAGTGGCAGTTTTCAGCACTTTTTTAGTTATTTTTTTTTTGATATATGGATTTTAGTGCGTTTTTTTGCTGAAAAAACACCAGCTCCAGATGTTAAATAAAGTCTCAGAATTATTAAATGCAGGACATGCAAGTATTTTTTGCTAGTGCTGTTTTTTTGTAAGTCGTAGGTGTTTTGCATTTTTTTATATCCAGCATGTTAAAGCATTTGCATTTTTTTTCCAGGCATTTTTTCATCCCCTTCTCTACTGGGAAAAAAATAAGGCTGAAAAAAAAAAGTCACTAAAAATGTATAAAAACCAAATGCAGTATGCAGAACATGCAGGTAGTTTATATGGCATTTTTTTAGTGGCGAAAATTGTCGTAGCAAATTTCTGCAGGAAGGAGCCCCTAAGGCTACATGCACACGACAGTTGTTTTTTGCTGTCCGCAAATCGCGGATCCGTCTCCCTTTTTTTTTCACATCCACATCCTTTCCTTGTGTCCGCAAATTTTGTAGGTTGTGTTTCCGTGTGTCTTCCTTTTTTTTTGCGGATCCGCAAAAAAAACGGAAGGCTTGAAACAGTTTCTTAAAGTACCTGCACAAGTGCCCTGGTTTGCAAGCAACCATCCGCAAAAAAAACGGATGCGGATGGAAAAACGGAAGGCTTCAGTGTGGCTTCCGTTTTTTAGCGGACCCATTGACTTCTATGGGTCCGCAAACCGTTTTTGCGGACAAGAATAGAACATGCCATATTTTTTTTGCGGACGTGAAATGCGGAATACGGACGCGGACAGGAAACGGAAGAGGCATCAGTTTTTTTTGCGGATCCATAGAAATGAATGGGATCCGCAAAAAAACGGAGCGGAAGCCGAGAAAAAACACTGTCGTGTGCATGTAGGCTAAATCAGGGGTAGGCAACCTCCGGCACTCCAGTTGTTGTAAAACTACAACTCCCAGCATGCATACTTGCTCTGCTCTTCTAAGAAATATCATATAAATGAATGGAGCATGCTGTGAATTGTAGTTTCACAACAGCTGGAGTGCCGAAGCTTGCTGACCCCTGCCTTAAATCTTTAATCAATTGATAGATAAAGATAATAGGTATCGAGGCTCATTATCAGATAGGCAAAGAGATCTTGGCTGTGAGGCATTGCTGCATCATCTTTCAGCTTTGACGTGGAGGAAGTGGTCAGTTTGCATGTTTCTCATCTCTTGCTTTTGCTTCCTCTAGTAAATTATTGTCAACGGCTCTGCTGTGTTGAGATTGAAAGATTCAGGGCACAAGCTTGCCAATATGAAAAATATTTCAGCACACAACAAACGTCCCCGCCACATCTGTAGCACACTTGTGTAAAGAATGTAAAATATGCAATAAGAGCAAGTCGAGATGTTTGACTTAATAGAGTTGACCACTTTCTGGTTACTGTTGATCAAAGTGTTTGTAAGATGACTGTAGCACTTACTAACATAGCCATTGTTGATATTCTACTTCGCTTTCCTATAAGCCGTGTCCCTTTTTGGGCAAATCTTCTGTTCTGTCTGCATCGAGGTCTTGTCCATAAGATGGTCGCTGATGGAGGGTCATGTGACCGGACACATCACTCAACCTCCTCCATTTTCACACACTGCATCTGCATTAAACTCCCAATGATGCAAGGGCAGATGCAGACGCATTTGAATGGAGTGATGTGTCTGGTCAGCGGCGGCCATCTTATGGACAGGGCTCCATTTAGGCATCACATAGGACTTGGCCAACAAGCAGGCATACATGATGAAATATAGAGAATGCTTCAGAATATCAACAACGACTATATTGGTAAGTGTCATATAGTTATCTTACTACACAACTGATCAACAGTAACTAGAAAGTGGCTTGTTCTCAGTGGCTTCAAAAATAATTGTGAAAAATCATGCCTACAAACTCCGGTTGATCCATCGCTTGTGAGACGACCCCTTTAATGTATCTGTATATGCTCCACTTCTTACTCTGAGAACTGTAAAAGTAAAAATGTATTTGTGTAGTATAACGGGAAGTATTTCTGCCCTATCAGAGCTGGTATATGGGCTCAGTTCCAATTAGGTCACCATATACATCAAGTTTTATACTCCTCGTCTTTTGTGGGTTCTGTTTGGTTTCTCACATTTTTGCAGACAGAAAAACACACATAGGGAAATTTCTTAAAACTAGTTTAGAGGAAAACTGGCTTAGTTTGCTAATTCCACCAATTAGATTCCCACCTTTCATTTAAACCAGTTTTAATAAATCACCCCCATAGAGAACATGTGTATGTTGACCTTTTTCTAATTCCACCAATCTTCACGGTCAATACCGCTGGATTTCACAGCTTTTCTATAGTATACTTATTTATTAAAGCGGTTGTCCCATCAGGACAAATTGACAATGCCTGTTATTATGCTGTTTTAGGACATATGTGTAATGGAATAAACTAACCAGTTTGCCTTTCGGCTAAACCTCAGGGCATTATCCTGGCAGTTCCCTGGCATTCACCCTTTACCCCTCAACAGGGATCTGGACTTTGCTGCAGGGAACCAACCAGGCCACTATCTCCTGCAGTAGTCCTAGTGTAGTTGGCAGCTAACCTGTGGGGGTCAGAGACACTGGTGCAAAGCACCAAGGGATAAGGCAAAGGCGTAGTCTGAACACACTCTAACGGCAGCTGAATATGTGCTTATTTCAGATAGGCAGGTGGTAAGGAGCAGAATCAGTAGTCAAGCAAGGTACGGTACATGGGTAGTCAGACAAGAGATCACACCTTCAGCTGGTTACTAGACACTAGAAAACCTCAAAGCTCAGGCAAGAAGGTGGAACCACAGCCCAGATAAATAGGAAGGCTGATCAGTACCTTAGTCAGAAGCAGGACAGGGAGCAAGAGGGAAGGATTAATTCTAGGAGTGCTCCAAAGAGGTTGTCCAGCCGTTAATATTGATGATCTATCCTCAGGATAGGTCATCAATATCAGATCAGCGGGAGTCTGGAAGTGCAGCTAAATGGAGTAATTACACTATGCCACCGCTCTACAAGAGACGAAGCGCAGTGTAAAGACCAGGAAGCAGAGCTCGCATGTAGTGCTGCCTCCTCCTCTCACAGCTTATCGGCGGGTGTGCCGGGTTACAGAACCCCTCTGATCTGATAGTGATAACCTATCCTGATGGTAGGTCGTCAATATATCAGATTGTTTTGCTAGGTACTCATTTTTAAAAAAGTGATTGCGTGCCATATCCTTGTACACTGATGAACCTGATGTTCCTGAGCTACAACCTCAGACAGAGACCTATCTAGAATCCCCAACTATCACATATCATTTAAACTACTGGTCTCCAATGGGGCAGATATCTTTAGCACCTCCTTAGTCTCCATAGACCAGTTCCAACAGTCTCTGCACTCCATTTTGTTAGACTACCGTTCACACCGTGTTGGAAATCTAAGCTTCCAGACACCCCATCTAGAAAATACCTACAGAGCCATTTTAAATAATCTGTATTACAGTGTATCTGTATACATATAAGTAGTGCCTCCCTGTAAGGAACTATACACACACTTAGAGGGTTGGACACTTTCTGGTTACTGTTGACCGATGTGTATGTAAGATGCCTATATAGCACTTACTAATATAACTTTTGTTGATTTTCTGTGCCGTAAATTTCAAAGGCCACGTCCTCTTGTTAGCAAAATCTTCTGTGCTGTCCTCATAGAGGTCCTGTCCATAAGATGGCTGCCTATGGACAGTCATGTGACCAGGTACATCACTCAGCCTCCTTCATTCTAACATGGTGCAACTACATAAAACTCCAAACTGTGCAGATGGCAGATGTAGTGTGTTTGAATGGAGGAAACATCACATGGAGGTGATTTGCCCGGTCACATGACCCTCCATCAGCAGCAATCTTATGGACAGGACCTCCCTGTGGACAGCACAAAAGACTTATCCAACAGGCGGGCATACCTTATGAAATACAGAAAATGGCTCAGAATATTAACAAAGGCTATTGTTGCAAGTGCCATATAGTCATCTGACAAACACACTGATGAACAGTGACAAGAAAGTGGACAACCCCTTTAAATAAGTCGAGGGATCAAGCTGTTAGTCTATCCACTACTGTCACCTTTACCGGTAATCACGTTGTCAATGTGTTTTTTAATTCTTGCAGTGTGACAAGACAGAAAAGTTATAATGTCCACTTCTGAAAAGAAAATATTCTTTGTGCTCTTTTCTACGGTAAATTGGAATTATTTCATGGTTTGATCTACTTCAGCTTGTTTTACTTTATTTCACAACATTTCTCTTTCCAGAACTGAAACCACTAGAAGCAATCAAATACAAATATCTGCAAATGTCTAAATATTCCATGAGAACATGATGTCTCGTGTTTCTATCTCACCACCTATTTCCGCAGAATTTGTCACCGTAAGTTAACTACACTTGTGTTTTAACATTTGGGCAGGAAGCTATGACAAATTTGGGGTTGGTCTTAGTGGTTTTAGTCGGAAACCTTTAGTAGCTGGGGAACTAGCTACCCTTATTCAGAGATCTCATCCTGAAGCTGTGAAGCATTCTTGACGATGATGGAACTTCTGTTTTTCAACAGCAAGAAAATGTTTCTCTCGTTCTGCGTTCTCCTCGTTGCGGGAAGCCTTGTACAAGGTAAACTATTGTATCACTTTTTCACTCCAGGAGTGTGGGTATTATGTACAATGAACTGGAAGTAATGTAACGTTTATAGGTTAGGAATTATGAAATCTCTGACTGTATGCCATGTGTAACTGGGGATCTATAGCAGTTTATTGGTAAAAATGGGATAACTTAACTTTTTACCTTTTACAAAATTAGGAAGGCACAAAATGACCAAGGTAATCGTTTATTCTTGACATAAACAATAATTTTGCCAGTAATCAGACATGTTAATAGCCATTATGTCGATTTGGCCACCACCCTTACACATTTACACTGGGTTCAGACCTGAGCGTTTTGAAGCCTAGCGTTTTTGCGCGTTCAAGACGAGGCGTTAACGAGCGTTTTTTCAAGCGTTTTGGTAAATAGTGTAGGCGCGTTTGACGCGCGTTTATGTGATTGACTGCATAGTTGGCCAATGACCAAACAGCCCTCGCTATATATACTTTGGCCAATCTGAGTGCTTTAGAGGTGTGAAATTCCATGGTGGCTGATCCAGCATGTTGCAAACTTTGAAAAATGCGCGTCCATTGAAGTATATTGGCACCAAACGCTCGAAAAATACCCGAATTAACGCGAACATACTTGCTTATGCGTCGGACGTTTTTAGGCGCCTTCGAACGCGCATAAAAACGCGCAAGTGTGAACCACCCCCATTGGAATGCATGGTTCCTGTACTGTTGTTCGTTTTTTTGCGCGTTCGAAAGCGGCGTTTTACGCAAAAGTGTGAACTGAGTGTTAAAATAACCTTATCAGGTCCGAAAGACAACATTGAAGAGAGCAGTATTTCATGTGTAATCTGCTTTTTCTCATTTCTATATAAAAATAATAATAATGATAATCTTTATTTATATAGCGCCAACATATTCTGCAGCGCTTAAAAATTGGGGATTTTTATATCTGTTTAAAAAAAAATCCATGTATTTTATTCCAATAAACGGAATACAGAATGATATTGTGCAGCCAAAAAGAATGAGTAGCAGGAGGGCGAAATCCCATCCAATGCCAGGGCGGCTTTAGTGCAAAAAATGGTCAATATGGCAACAGTTCTTTTAGTTTTTTCCCCTGGCTATAATCTTATCGATAGTTCAATTTATTATGGCTGTAAGGATGGTCTTTTAAACCTCTAATAGTCACATACTTTATAGGAGGCTGCCCTGAGTTTTAAACATACGATATACTGGGGACACACACGTACACACACTATTTGTTCGTGTCAAACTGCAAAATAGCTTATAGTGTGAAACTGAGAGGAAGGCTGATTCATGTGATGACGCCATTGAAAGCCTATTTGTTTCTATTCTCAAGAAGTTTTTGTGATTCTCATAAACGTGAGTCTGTCATCTCCACTTACAGTGTGCTTTCTGATTGTGCGTCTGTTTCGGACCGAGCTTTAAATGCCAGTCTCTTTATTTGACAGTCTTTAGAAGAGCACAAAGGAGTCATTATTGAACTACAAATCTCAACTAATAATTTAAGATATGTGTGCAAGGGATACATATAAATCCCAATCTTAAAGGGAAGCTGTCAGAAGTTTTGACCCTGCAGAACTGCTGACAGTGCTAGGTCATGGACAGTTGCTTAACGATACCTTGGTCAATGCTTTTAGTATCAGCATCACAGTAGGAAAATTGCTTTTGACAAGACGAGCCCTGTTCCCACAAGTGCGTTACCTTGAAGTACTTCTTTCTCTGGCCTTCCCCTCTGCGTGACAGCTGTAGCATCCAACCCGGAGACCGCCATAGCTGTCACTCAGAGGGGAGGGGCTGTGGAGCAGCTCAGGGCAGTAAGCTCTTCAAGTGTGAGGGACCACCCTCAGGGAACTTGCGGGGGTGTCATGAACCAGATTTAGTTCTTAAGCATGCAGTGATGTTGATGATAGCATCATCAAAGGTATGTTTTCCATGGCCTCTACCTAGCCAACACTACGGAGGGACTCCCTTGATAGCTAGGAAACAGTAAAGGTGTAAGTTAGAAAGGTAAGGTGTCCAGTGTAAGGGGTATGCACAGTATAAAAAAGCACAAGTAGGAATTGAGCAGGGGAAGACAACCTAGACATATATAAATGAATTTATCACCCACGCCCATTACAGTTTTCTGGTGTAAAAAAGTTGCTAACCTCGTGTTTGTGGTTTTTTTAAACACCATTGTGCCTAAATTTAGGCACCAGTGGCATTTTGCCACTTTCCCAAGAAGGAGGCGTGGGGCCCAGCACATTTATCTTCTTTCACACCAGTTTTCTGGTATAAAAGACTGAAATCTACACCAGCTGCTAAAATTTGCTGCAATAATATGGCACATATAGACCACGCTAGCCCATATACTGTACTGATGGAACATACACGATTATTGCATCACCCCTAGTTTCTTTTTGACGTTTTCTTCTGTAATACTTCTGTCAGGGCCATCATACTTACCCACTGCTCCCTCAGCTGCAACTTGGTTGTCTTGGATGAGTTGTTCACACAGGAAGATGGATGTTGGCAGGGGCGGACTGGCCATAGACCATACAGGAAATTTCCTGGTGGGCCGATGCCCATGAGCCTGCCCATTATGGCCATTGACTGGGTACCTAACAATCGAATGCTCTCAGCATTGTAGGAGCATCAGGTACTTGTGTTCCTGGCTGGCGGCCGCAGGTCCTCCTCCTGAATTCAACTGTATCACTGTCTTTAGGATGGTGATTCAGGTAAATAGGGCAGAAGGGGTGGCAGCTTTTCGTGCTGCACTGTAATATTTGGTTCTGCTTGGTATTGCTGGCCCCAACTACTTCTGTCGTCCCTGCCTACTTGTGTTTCCCCTCGTTCTGTCAGTTTGGACCCACCCACTTTTAGGTTTTTTACCAGAGTCACTTTAAATTCCCAGTCTGTCCCTGGATGTTGGTGCTATTGGAAGGAGACCCCCCCCCCCCCACCCTGCTGGTGGCACAAGGCAAAAAAGCAGGGTCGGATTGAAGAGGACCTGTCACTGCTCCTGACATGTCTGTTTATCTATTCTTATGACTTTTTGTTGTGCCATTCCTTTGTTATTCCTACTAGAAGTTATGAATTAATTGCTAGCAGTTAACAATGAAGGTATGAAGGTATCACCAGTTTGGGGGGAAGGGGAGGGGGTATCCCTGCACAGACTGATAATGGCAGAATTGATAGGATAATACCAGACTATGCAGGGACACACTTACAACTAGTAACACCCATCTGGACCTTCATTGCAGACTGTAAGCAATTCATTCATAATTTCTTGCTGGAATAATAAAGGAATGGCACAACGTAGAGACATAAGAATAGATGCTACATAGGGAATGCAAGTAGTTACTAAAACAGACATGTCAGGAGGGGTGACAGGTCCTCTTTAAGAGCATGGCAAAATATAAACTTGGCCATATATTAATCAGATATTTCAGTGGCAACAGGAAATGCAGCCATATTTTCATCTATAAATTAGCTTCTGTTATTCTGTAACCAAGTTCTACCAGCCTCCTAAAACACCATTATATCTGTCAAAAAATAAAACATCAGTACCGAACTTTGGTTACTAAAACTCTGATTTACTATTTTAGTGTAAATGTATCAATACTGATTGTTCAATTTGTCAGAGGCAATAGCTAGGTACAGATACACACACACCTACATGACGTCTAAGAGAAACCAGTCCACACTTCAACCCCTGATGGTGGACATCCCCTTTAAATTGCTCACATACTTTGGGTGCCCTATTAAGGGCAGAGCATAGTAGGAAACTTATAGCCGCGCAGCAACTTGAGTGTGAACCTATGAGGAGGCAAATCGAAATAACATGGTTTTCTGGGCTGCAATATAAAATTGTATCCTGCTATACAGTATCACTGAGGACGGGCATTAAAGGGGCTTGCGAAAATCGTCACACTGTCACTTCCTAGAAGCTACGTTTTATGGTTTGATATATTCAGTAAGATTGAAAGAATGGATAGCTGCATGCCAAATAAAGAGGTAACCAAATCCAGTTACAGGGTCTAGTCGCATGATGATGTCAGTGAGACAGGATGCTGCTTCAGTGCGTGACGCCAGACAAAAAGGCAGGGGCCACACAAGGGCCAATCAGATATTCGCAAATGATAGGGAGAATATACATACAGGATCATAAAAGCAGGGAATCCGATCCCTAATCACACTAGACCCTAAAGTCCCGTCACTGCATAGTTAAATGGGGTATACTCTTTGTAAAGACTGAAAACAATAACCTGCTGGACATGTCGCCCGGCCCTGACAATTTCCTGCCTGCGCTCTATTTTGACCTCGGAACTGCAGCGCCTTGTCAGGGCCAGGCTACATGTCTGGCCCTGTCAATCTAGTGGCAGGTGGGCGTTTTTAACCTGCGGAGGCAGCCCCTTTCCAAGTGATGAAGTGCTGCTGATGAGACTAATCGATTTGTTAGAATTGATTCACTTATCTCTACATAAACTACATATTGGTGAGTTTTCCTGTCAGGCTGCTCAGCCATGATGGCATATCATAGGCAGGATCACATCATTACCATCTATTGTAGAGCAGTGCAGTGTAGTGAGGCCCTACCCCTCACCAGGTGCGTAGCCAACGGCTCATGGGCCCTGGTGCAAGAGTCGAGCTTGGGGCCCCCTTCCCTCAATGCTTTGTGTGTCTTCTTATGCGGCACAAGGGTCTTTGGGCCCCCTCAGGCTCCTGGGCCCGGTAGCGACTGCTACCCCTGCACCACCTATAGCTACGCCCATGCCCCTCACCCCTAGGCTGCTCTACAAGTGAGGGCAACCACTCCTGCTAATCTTCCAGGGCAGGTTGCTATTTGAAATAATTCTTGGAGACCCAATCTAAAGGGGACCTTCTGAGGATACCAGTTACCAGTTGGGGGTGTGTCCCTACACAGTCTGATACTGGCAGCACTGATTGAATACTGTCAGACTGTACATGCACACACCACCATCTGGTAACACCCATCTGAATCTTTATTGCAAATTGTTAGTCTGGACTTGAAGAAGGGACCTCAGAGTCCTTAAAGCTCGCCTTCTAACATCAATCATTTGAGTTAGCCTTCAAAACAGGCATGCTTAACCTGCGGCCCTCCAGCTGTTGTAAAACTACAACTCCCACAAGGCCCTGCTGTGGGCTGATAGCTGTAGGCTGTTCGGACATGCTGGGAGTTGTAGTTTTGCAACAGCTGGAGGGCCGCAGGTTGAGCATGCCTGCTTAAAGATATCAAATTCCAATATTTTATAATGTTTCTCTTTTGAGAGCATCAAGACTTCTCGCTACTGGCTAACACGGTACCAAACCCTTTTCTTTTGGTTTCATACAAAAATACTGTATATAGGACACATATTAATTATACAATTAGGGGCTGTTCACATGGCAGGTTTTCCCTCAGAATTTTGGAGCGGAGTTGAAATTTTGCCGAAAAACACACCAGCGGCTGCATCCTTTCTGCTTCCCAATAATTTTGATTGTGGAGCCGTAGCTTAAAGCCGTGGCCGCCTGAGAAGGAACATCTCCATTGAAATGAATAGGAGGCAGAAAAGATGCTTTCGGCAAAAATGTGGCGCAGCTGTCCACGCCACAATTCCAAGGTAAAACCTTCTGTGTGAGCAGCACCTTTAAGAGGGTTTCCGGGAGTACAATATTAATGACCTATCCTTAGAAGAAGTCAATATGTGATTGGTGAGGGATCTACTCCTGCCACCCCATCCAGTTAGCTTTTGAAGAGGTCACATGTTTCAGGGAACGCTGCAGCCTCTTCCTAGGCCAGTGACGCCATGTGAAACAGTTACATGACCTATTTACAATAAATGGGCCTGGGCTGCAATACCAAGTACAGCCACTAGGCAATGTATGGCGCTGTGCTCGTTAAGCAGCAACCTCTTCAAACAGCTGATCGGAGACGGGCCAGGAGTCAGACCCCCAACTTTCAGATGTTGATAACCTATCCTGATGATAGGCCATCAATATTAAACTCCTGGAAAACCCCTTTAACAAAAGTGCATTTTATCTCACCCAAATTACAATGCCACTCACATAAAGGAACGGCTGCTGCTGTATGGCCAGGATGTGATAGATACACAGTCGAGACTTCATCATTCCCAAGTGAAAATACTCCTAATGACATAGTCCTGTTGAATCTCCTCCAGGTTTCCCTACAAAGAAAGAAAAATACCAAAGGATTCGTTGCACACCAGAAGATAACGACATAGGTTGTCTTCAAGAACAAGCAATTTTTGATCAAGCCCAAGAAAGTAATGTAATTGATCGCAGTCCAATGTAAGTGCCTTTGTAACTTTGTAAATATGAGGCAGATTCATGAAAATGCGCCACAAGTGCCTTAGACAAGTGTGCGTGGTTGAACAGGAAGGGAGCGTGGCTTAGGGCTCGTTCAAATGACCGTATGGTTTTGCGGTCCGTTTTAACGGATCTGCTTTTCCGTTTCTAGTTTCAGTAGTGTTTTGATTTCCGTTCCACTTCCATTCCGTTTACATATGGTTTCCGTTTTGTGATCCGTTTTTTGCGGATCGGAAATGGAAACGGAAGCATATAATAATGTTTTAACAGTAAGCACAATGAAAAATTGGGCTGGCCATAAAATTCTTAATAGATGCTACCGCAAAAACGGAACGGATACGTAAGACATACGGATGCATTCAGTATGCATTCGTTTTTTTTAAAGCCCTATTGACTTAAATGGAGCCACGGAATGTGATTTGCGGGCAATAATAGGACATGACTCAAAATGTAGCGGAATGGAAAAACGGAAAACACAGAAACGGAATGCATACGGAGTACATTCCGTTTTTTTGCAGACCAATTGACATAAATAGTTCAGTATACGGACGGTATACTGAGCGCGGCACGGCCCATATACGGACGCAAAAAGCGTTCGTGTAGCGAGGCCCTTAGTTTGTGACAAGCGTGCGGCAACATATTGCCACTACTTTTGGTGCGAAATAAGCTAAATAATAGATGGTGTAAAGGTAAAGTGTACGTAAACTTTTAGATAAACTTTATTAAATCATATTCTAAATATGATGTGAATCATTTTTGTAATGTACCTTAATAATTAAATAATTTTTATTACATTTTTTAAAAGAAAAGAAAGTATATTATAAAAATTATTTCCATCACATTTAGGTTTTAATAAAGCTTATCTAAAAGTTTAGGTATACTTTAGAGTGCATTCACCGTATTTTTAGTCCGCGTCCGCTCCATATTATTTGAGGATTGCACGCGGATCTATTAATTTCCATGGGGCCACAATCACAATGTCATTCATGTGCTGTCAACATCTGTGAGGCCGATCCACTAATTAAAAGGGTTTTTCACGATTTTAATATTGATGGTCATCAATATCAGATCGGCGGGAACCGACACTCTGGCTAGTCAGCTGGTAAAGAGAAGGCCGCGCTCTGTGAGAGCGCAGCATTGCCTTCATTGTTTACCTGCTCGCCGTTGACAACGCAGCGGCGAGCAGGTGTAATTACAAGCCGTCCCATTCAATTCTATGGGAGGTCTTGTTCCTATACACTTGAATCTCGGCGGCGCGCAGGTAAACAAAAAGGTAGGGCTGTGCTTGCACGGGCGCGACCTTCTCTTCAACCAGATGATCGACGGGGGTGCTGGGTGTCGGACCCCCGCCGATCTGATCCTGAGATAGGTCATCAATATTAAAATCCCAGAAAACCCCTTTAAGGCTCCATTCACACAGCCGCAATTCTGTTACGCATTTTGCGGACGGAGTTGCGGACCCAATCATTTCTATGGGGACACACTATGTCCCGCCCGGATCACGGATTGCGGGTCCGCACTTCCGTTCCACAAAAAAATAGAACATGTCGCAAAATGTGGAACGCACATTGCCGGTGTCTGTGTTTTGCGGATCCGTGCATCCACAAAACACACACGGATGTGTGAATGGACCCTAAAGAATATTTCCTATTCTTGTCTGTTTTGCAGACAAGAATAGGCGATCCTAGTGGGCCCACGGGATGCACATGGGCCACATCTGTATTTTTCGAAACTGCAATTTGCGGACCACAGAACAGATACTTTCTTGTGAATGCACCCTTAAACAAGTTTGTAAAGATGTACCAAATTTATTATCTCACATGAACCATGGCTTAGCTCTTTTACTGCCTAAATGTACTTTTGGGGTCATTAATCAAACTGGTGTATATATTATATACTACAAGAAAATTAGACTAGCAGATTCATAGTTGCAGGTGCACATCCATAAAGCTAGCATGCAGGTAGCAAACAAAAACAGGTATGGCAGCACAACATTTCACATGCAAACAATAAAACTGGGAAAATAGGGATTATACTAAATTAAAGTGGTATTATACCTCTATTAATAGAAAAAAATAGAAGCTCTTTGGGCATATTTTTGATCAAAGGTGTGTCGGGCCCATCTACCAGGCGTCAAGGTCACTTCTGCAGATGGGTCCCTAACAGTAACAGAACTGCCTCTCCTGGGCTTGACCTAAGCCTACAATGTTCAGGGCGGTGTAGGAACCAGCTACACATATACTCTGCTCAGTAGCCGGTTATGCTCGGTGGTAATACACTTCTGGAAGAGCAGTTATGTAGATTACTATACTGCATGAGGAGATAAGTGAGATGTGATGGAGGACAGTTAGATGAGGGAGATAAGTCAAGATAGTTTTTATGACAATGGAAATTTACAGAGATTGCCGTAGTAAAGGCAGACAGTGCGTTGAAGGATATCAAGATGAATATCAAATAGAGATTTGAAGGCTATAAAAAAGGAATATGAAGAACGTTGAAGGATGGCAGCAGTGGCATGGTTAGCCAGGTGTCACTGTGTAGTTCCAGCCTTAGAGTAATTTATATTCTTAAAGGGGACCTGTCACCATGTAAATCGGTACATTATAGAGCAGGAGGAGCTGAGCATAGCTCTGTTGCAGTTCCCAGTGCAGTGGATAAATGGAAGTGCTCCTTTGCAAGGAAAAGGCCTAAGGGGCATCTTGGGATCAACGGAGGTCCAAGAGTTCAAACCCACACTGGTTATAGTGTTATATCCTAGTAGTATGTAAAATTAAATACTTAAAGCGGACTTCACCTTTCAACAAACTTTGCATTAATCAATAGTACTGGGTGAACATGAGGAATAACACAATATCTGGCCACTATATGACTTTTTCATCTCTCCCAGATCTGGTGGGTGGAGACTAGCTTCCATCCACTAGACACAGAAAGTAGAGGATAATCTGCTTCCTAACCTTCCCTTACTCACCTAGAAACAGCCCCAAGATCATGGAGGACATTACACAGTAGTACTGACCTGTATGGTTATGGATAAAGCACTTGTCCTGAGATATAAACTTCCTATTTAGCTGCAGCAGTCTCTTATGGAGTCCTGTCTTACTCAAGCTTTGCTCGTTCCTGCCCATCCCCTCTCCATAGACTTGTATTGACATGTGTAATCAGAATCTTCAGTAAGCTGCTGTTCCATTTTAGATGAGTCCTTAGGGAAAATCAGATCTAAATGGTGTGCGCTGCAGTAATGGTGGTCCATGCAGAAAACTGCACATTTGAATTGGCCAATTGACTATAATGGGTCAGTGTTGGGTCCAGGTGATGTCCATTCTACACTCACCTGGATGTGAACATCAATCATCTGAATGAACCCCAAAAACATCAAACCTTAGTTAATGTTGGGCCCTTCTGAAATGAATGAATGTTCAGTATTCTAACTGCGGTCAGAAAAATCATATATTTGTAGCTACTTTGCCAAGCCATATTTTCAGTAAGAAACCAAAACTTTCATTAGCGGGACTTCCCCTTCAAAACAACTCTTGCAATTATTTTTCACTACTTTCCAGTTACAGTGGTTAGAAGTAAACCACGAGTGAAAGCCACGTGACTATTTCACAATTTATTTTAGATCCAAGAAGGTCCAGACCTATGTTCCATTTTCTGCAGAAGATCTTGGATCAGGAAACAGCCCTTATTCTGGAGAAGACCCTGGCTCTGCAAGTGAATATGCCGAATATTCTAATGAGATAAAGAATTCCAAGCAACAGTTTTATGAGGAAAATCTTATTATTTAGCTACAGATGAAGATCCTATCTAAAGGCATATGGAACAGGAAGCTGGAAATCTATTGGTTCCTACTTATAACTGGCTTCAGTTTTTGCCTTCTGTTTTCAAAACAGTTTCAAACCTTTACTGTTGATTTTATTTTGTTACATTAAAATGTATGTTTGACTTCCTCTCTAGCCCGCTTTGTGATGTGATTTCTGAAAATGAAAAAAAATATGCATGCAAAATTATAAAAAAAGTAATACTTTAACAGTGTCAAAAGCAATCAAAAATCCTGGAGGAACTCTATGGCACCCTCTACTGGTGATTTGACATGCTGCCGATAAGATACAAAATGTAGAATTCTTAAAGGAAATGTTTCTGCCAGTTAAAACTAGATAGTAACACATTTTTTTTCTAATTTCTTTTTTTTTCTAATTTCTTTTCTGATTGCAGATTTATTCATTCAACTTACTGAACATGATAATGGGGCGGACATCTTGCCTGAGCTGTTCTTAACAGCATTTACACAGCATTAAAAAAAAAAAAAAATTGCTTTACGGCAGCCCCATGGGCCATAGACATAGATGGTCTGAGGTGACCTTATTGACTTCTAAGGGAGAAAGTTCTAGACATGCTCTGTGACCTGTGCAGAGGTCATTGTACAAGAAAAGAATAGATAAGCTCTGACAATCATCTATTGTAAATGGAGGATCCAGTCTGTCATTCTAATCCTGCCTGTAATGATATCACCTCTGTACAGATAAGCAGATAACTGCAGTAAAGTGATCTGTACAGACCAAGAAGTGGCGCCTATTATTAGGCTTAGTGGCCAGTGGGAAAACTGTATGGTTTTGTGGTTTTTGTTTAAATATAGATATTGACACGGAAAATAAAAAATTACATTACCAAAAATTCTTTACAAATATGTTAAACATAAAAACGTGATTTAAACAATAGGTCATTTTCTGATTATACATTTCCTTTAACAGTCTAAAGAGTGTATTCACATGACAGTGTCGGTTTGACGGACTGCAAACTACAGTTCGGCAAAACACGGTTACGGACGGGAAAGATAGTAAGTCCTATCTTTTGTAGCACGCCGCATGGTCCCGGAGAAGCACACAGAAGGGCTTCATGGCTGCATGAATGCACCCTGAGGCTGGGTTCAGACTTGCGCGTATTTGATACGTTTCTGTCGCGCGTATTACAGCGCGTTTTTGCAAATTGGAAGCGCGCGTCATACGGCGCATTTGTGTGATTGACTACTGTGGCGTCAATCACAATACACACGACAAAACGCCCCAAAGAAGCTCAAGAACTTTTTGAGCATAGGGTGTTTTTCAGCGCGTTCAAGCGCGCTGTAAAAGCGCTCAAGTGAGAACCAGGGCCATAGGGAAGCATTGGTTTTCATGTGTTGAGCGTTTACCCTCAGTTCACACTTGTGCGTTTTACAGCGCGCGTCGACGCGCTGTAAAAGCACATAACCGATACAAACCAATGCTTCCCTATGGGACTGGTTCACATTTTCGCGTTTTACAGCGCGTTTGAGCAGCTGAAAAACGCCCGACGCATAAACAAGTACTTGAGCTTTTTTTGGGGCGTTTGTCGCGCGTTCGTGATTGACGCCACAGTGGTCAATAACACGACAGCGCGTACAATGCGCGTTTCCTATTTCCAAAAACGCGCTGTAATACACGCAACAAAAGCGGCGTGTAAAGCGCGCGTATCAAATACGCTCAAGTGTGAACCCAGCCTGAGAGTGACGTCACATATTTGCCTAGCAAGGTTACTACGTCTTACAGGAGTTTTTAAACTGGCCAAGTAGTGATGTTATTGCAGATATATTAACTTTCTAATTAACCTAGTTACATAGTTGATAAGGTTGGAAAAAGACACAGGTCTATCAATTTTAGTTTATAATCCTACAATGTTGATCCAGAGAAAGGCAAAAACTAAGTGATGGATGCCAATTGCCCCATATTTTGCTGACTACAAATGTGGCAATCAGTGTCCACTTCTGGAATATCATTCCATACCCATAACCTGCAACATCAGCCATCACAACCTTTTGGCAAAAAGTCCCATAGTCTCCCTGCTCCTACAGTAAGGCTGGGTTCAGACTTGACCGTTTTACAGCGCGTTCCTACGCGCTGTAAACGCTCAACAAGCGAAAACCCATGTTTCCCTATGGGCACGGTTCTCACCTGAGCGTTTTACAGCGCGTGCGAGCGCGCTGTAAAGCGACTTCACGCAAAGAAGTACAGGAACTTCTTTGGGGCGTTTTGTTGCGGCGTATTGTGATTGGCGCCAGAGTGGTCAATCACACGAGCAGCGCGTTCAATCGCGTTTCCTATTTCCAAAAGCGCGCTGTAATACGCGCGACAAAAACGTGCGTAAACGCGCGTATCAAATATGCTCAAGTCTGAACCCAGCCTAAAGAACCCCTGTCCATGTTGATGAAACCTTCTTTCCTCTAGACAGCAGAGGTCCTCTTGTTGGTTTCAGACTGAAGATTATCAGCAAGATCTCTGAACTGTCACCAACCATCATTCACATAGCCTTGTTGAATGTGGTTGAACTGCAATACCAAGCACAGCCACTATATGATGTAGGACACTGTGCTTGGTAGCGTCAGGTGAGCCTCCACTCATACCAGAGCTCTGGTCAGTGCCACAGCTTCCTGAAAGCGGCTGGTGGGAAGCCAGGACTCAGACCCCCACCTAAGTATAGGTCATCAATATTATCTCCCGGGCAACCCCTTTGATTGGTTAAATGAGAAATAACTTTTTTATAAAAAGCTCAGCAAAAGAAAAAAAGAAACCCCTGCTGCTCTTCTTCCAACGCTTTGTGTGTCCCACAAGTAGACAACCCCTTTATTATATCTCTAAGATGCCCTCATATAGAGGACCTTGGGTACCTCTGAACATACCCATGTGATCTATTACAGCATACATTACACAGATGGCCTCCTTACAGATTGTGGGAGTGTCACAGGCCGCCTGTGCAGTGGGAACGAATACTCAGAATAGGGCGGCCGTGTGGCTGCATTTATTTCTATGCACAATTTTTGGGCTGTGTCAGCAGTAAATTTGCCGTTTCAGGATTTTTTCCTGAATTTAATTTTTAATACATTTGCATTCTTGGGCTTTTATTCTATGCGTGGTATGATATTACATCAGTAAGTAAACTTGGCTGGAGGATAGAAAAGGAAACTATCATTAGAACTTTCACTGGTTTACATTACATTTTTGTGCCACCTAGGATACTCAGTGTCTGCGTGCCAGATGCTGTAAAAATGTATTACCGTTCCTGAAGGCAAGTCTATACTGTCATGATGTTACAATATGCTTACTGCTCCTTCTATCCATTACAACCTTTATGAAACCCCCAACCATGTTTTCCCTTTTCATTCTCACCATTGCTTTGATATAATTGTACAAAGTATGTTTCAGGGTAAGTACATTCCCTCTGAAGGGCCCGACACAGGAGGGCTGTTGTATGATATTGGATACCCCTTTAATATTGATGACCTATCCTCGGGATGGGTCATCAATATCAGGTGACGGGGTCCGACATCCGGCACCTCCGGCGACCACGGTGTACCCTCTGGGGCGAGCATTAAGCATTAAGTCCTCCTGTGGCTGGAGGACCCCAGATTGCTCGGGGTCCATCCACCACCAAGCTCTGCTCCCATAGAAGTGAGTGGGAGCGTACGGCGCATGAGAGGCCCATGCTCCCATTCATTTCTATGGGGCCGGCGGAAATAGCCGAGCCAGCGCTCGCCTATATTCACTGGGCCCATAGAAAGGAGTGCGCCCTCCTTCACTTTTGGGGCTCCATTCTCGATATAGGTCCGCTGGGACCTGCACCTATCGGACAATGGGGACATATCCTAGCGATAAACCCTCATTGTCTGAGATGGGACAACCCCTTTAAAGTGGCCCTCGAAAAGGAAAAAAGCGAAACCTGGCATCAGGTGGAACAGCAGGTGGAGCCAACACAAGTAGACAGGATCAGCAATCCAGCAGCCATAACCATAATAGTGGTAAGGCCAATGCAGAAATAAAATAGGATGACCCTTTCAGACAAAAGAACAGAGCTTCCCAAACCTTATGTGTAGGTCTATATTCAAATATGGAGCACCACAATTTTATATACAGCCCTATAGTGATACATGGAGCCCAGTCATTACATATATAGTCCTATAATCAGCTGTTATAGGCAATGGAAGAATCCAGCCGGAAATGGAGAATTATGCTAAAATCAATGGCCGTAGAAGCGTCGGTTCCTCCAGAGTGCTGCTCTCTGCAATGGCACCTTGTATTTGCTAATAAGAGGAACTGTGCGGTTAGCAATCATGGGGGTGGGGAGTAGTTCCAAGGGTCATAAAAAGAGTTGAAGGGAAATCAAAGTCTGGTCCCTTCTATCTGCCTGCAAAACCTGCCACCAAAATGGGGAGCCAAGATTGATCAATTGTGTACATTACTGGCTGCCATTATGGTCATATTCCATGCATGTAATAGTACATAATACCACAAGGCCATACACTGGAGCTGTACGTGCAGCAAAAGACGCTTCTTATGACGATGGGCAGGAGCTTTTACAGTTTTTTTTTTTGTTCAGCTTTTTCAGGGCTATGAACTCAACGAAGGTCAATGGATGACGGTGGTATATGTTCTGACTCAGCAAACACAATGAATTTCCTGATTCACCAGCCATGATTCAGAATGAAAAGAGGAAACAACATACTGTGGGCAGAACACACTCTAAAATCCTGCACTCACGAATAGTTGGATGTCACAGCTTTAACTCTCGAAACATTCGAGTTGTGAGCTAAAAAAGTACATAAGTCAGCAACTACATGTGATACTTATTTGCTGCCTTGTTACCTCATTGCTTGCTGCGGGGCAGCTTTTAGCCAGTTTCATTAGGGCAGAGCCGTGAAATGTGACTACAGATTAGCTACAGTGGCTACAGCGAATCTGTGGTAGTCTGAGACACGCCCACTGTCTCACCATTGGCTCCTGCTCCCTCCCCCTGGAGCTCTGCCTCCTTGGATTGGCTGCTGTATATAACACAAGTCTATCACAAGCTCACCAGGAAGTCAGTGCATCAGGGCATTATAATTATAAAGCACAGATTACTAAACCGACAGAAAACACACAGACTGAGGGGCAGGGCTGGGACAAGGTCCACCACCAACAAAGGCTGAGCTGTCCAAGTGCGCCCCCTCCAACTTGTGGATGACACTGCTATGGGGGATCTGTGATGGATGACACTGTTATTGGGGAATCTGTGGATGACACATTTGTGTCATCCACAGATCCCCCCTCCCCATAACAGGGTCCGTGTAGGAATGATCCCCAATACAAGGGGTGAGGCTGTGGGGTTGTATCTGCTTTTTTGATGACAGTGCCAGCGGGGCCCGTGCAGTGACTGTATTCTACTACACCCCCCCCCCCCCTCACACTGTATATAATCTTAACTATATAACTGTAGTGATTTGCTACAGTTATATAGTTAATAAGATTATATCCAGTGAGCGGGGCCGGGGTCGTAGTAGAATACAGTCACTGTACGGGCCCCGCTATCGTATGAAATAGCATATGTGACCCCCACCTCTTTTATTGGTGATCATTCAGTAAATTAACCCTGTTTTGGGGGAGGAGGGTGTCTGTGGATGACAAATATGTGTCATCCACAGATTCTCCCTATAACAGGGTTCATTTAGTGAATGACCACCCAAATTGTGGTGACCCAATACATGGGAGTTGCATCTGCAGAGATTTTGTATAATGCCACCCCACACTATAGTGTCCCCCACACAGTAATGTCCGCCACACTGCCCCCACACAGTAATGTCCGCACACTGCCCCCCACAGTAATGTCACACACTGCCCCCACAGTGTCCTCCACACTGTAGTGTCCCCACACAGTAATGTCCGCCACACTCCCCACACAGTAATGTCTGCCACACTGCCCCCACACAGTAATGTCCTCCACACTGTAGTGTCCCCCACACAGTAATGTCCGCCACACTTCCCCCACACAGTAATGTCCGCCACACTGCCCCCACACAGTAATGTCCGCCACACTGCCCCCACACAGTAATGTCCGCCACACTGCCCCCCACACAGTAATGTCCTCCACACTGTAGTGTCCCCCACACAGTAATGTCCGCCACACTCCCCCACACAGTAATGTCTGCCACACTGCCCCCCACACAGTAATGTCCTCCACACTGTAGTGTCCCCACACAGTAATGTCCGCCACACTTCCCCCACACAGTAATGTCCGCCACACTGCCCCCACACAGTAATGTCCGCCACACTGCCCCCACACAGTAATGTCCGCCACACTGCCCCCGCACAGTAATGTCCGCCACACTGCCCCACACAGTAATGTCCGCCACACTGCCCCCACACAGTAATGTCCGCCACACTGCCCCCACACAGTAATGTCCGCCACACTAGTAATGTCCGCCACACTGCCCCCGACACAGTAATGTCCGCCACACTGCCCCCACACAGTAATGTCCGCCACACTGCCCCCACACAGTAATGTCCGCCACACTGTCCCCACACAGTAATGTCCGCCACACTGCCCCCCACACAGTAATGTCCGCCACACTGCCCCCCACACAGTAATGTCCGCCACACTGCCCCCACACAGTAATGTCCGCCACACTGCTCTCCACACAGTATTGTCCGCCACACTGCAGTGCCCCCACATAGTAATTTGTCATGCTCTCCCCTCTTGTCATTCTCCCCCTCTTGTCATAATCCCCTCTTCTTGTCATGCTTTTTCTGCCCCTGTCATTCTCTCCCCATCTTTTCATGCTCTTTCTGCCCCCCATGTTGTCACAGACTTCATGTAAGGGGCCCGGCATTTTTACTGGCTTAATGCCGGGCCTCAGAGCTCTTCTCTCACCTCCATTATGTTCACTGCTCCAGGCTTCCCGGATCAGGCCCTAGCGCTGCCACACATTAAGCAGGTGGGCGGAGCCTAACGGAGGTCCCTTAGGCTCCGCCCCACCTGCTTACTGTGTTTCTAGTTAGAGGCAGCGGGGCCTGATGCTGGAGGCCTGAAGGCTGAAGCAGTGACCATAATGGAGGTGAGAGGAGCGCTCTGACGGGCCCGGCTCAGGGAATGACAGGAGGGAGCGCTGAGCGGTTCCCCCTGTCAGTCCCTCTTCCTCTGGCCGGCCCCTGCCTGCGCCCCTGAGGCTGGAGCCTCCCAGCCTCTGTGTCGGCCCGGCCCTGCTGAGGGGAATGAGCCTTAAAGGGTTGTCCGGGTTCACAGCTGAATATACCCCAACTTTCACCCTCCACCCGGCTGATATGAGTATCGGAGCATTTCATGCTCCGATGCTCTTCTTTGCCCTGTGCAGAATCGCGCAGGGAAAAGGCATTTTCAAGAGATCCGGTGACGTACTGGGCTCTCCATAGGGATTAGCTAGGCGGAGGCTTCCGCCTAGCAGTGAACTGGTGACGCTCACCTGTAGGGATGAGCGAACTTCAGTTTTTGAAGTTCAGGGATATGGTGAATTGCATTATGGATTCTGTTGCCACGGAACATAAAGCAATTCAATGACAGAATGCATTCCGTCATAATAGAAGTCTATGGCCACCATAACGGATCCGTCTGGTTTCCGTTATGCAGAAGAGGCATCCCTGAAGTTCACTCATCCCTAGTCAACGGCACTAATGAGCGGGCTTTAGTGCTGCCCTAGCCTATAAACGGTTAGGCAGCGCTAAAGCCCGCCCATCAGAACCGGTGATGTCACTGGTAACACTGCTGGGTGGAAGGCTCCTCCTAGAAGTTTTAAAAACAAGCCTCTCTCCTTGCCCTGTATCGCGCAGGACAAGGGACAGAATCATATCAGGGGGGCCGGAGGGGTGAACATTTTTTCTCCGTACGCTAGGGTGACCAGATGTCTTTTTTTCTCCAGACATGCCCTCTTTTGGGACCTAAAAAAGCATGGCAGGGATTTGTAAATGGCCAAGACTGTGTGGTGTTCACAAAGGGGAAGGAGGTGGAGGCGACACATTTAAAAGTTTATTTTAATGCGTATGTGTGTTATTTTTACTGTCAGTGACTTTATATAAGAGGCTGGGGAGAAGGGAGTGTAGCGCTGCTAGGGCTGTTATTACTTACCGCTCCCTTGTCTTCTGCTCTTGGTGCTGGCTGTACTGTGTCCTGGCAGCATTCAGCATGAGGACGTAGTGCACACAGTCGTGTAACTGTGACCTCATGCTGAGCGATGTCAGGTGAGTGAGTACAAAGCTGGAAAATGAGTGTGCAGGATCTCCAGAGGTAAGTTTCATTTATTTACTTTTGTCTGATCGTAGGTCTGATTTATGGGATGGAGGTGGGTGTTATTTATATTATTTTGGGGTCTGATCTAAGGTCTGATTGATGGAGGAGGGGGAGAGGCTGTGTTTTAGGGGCCATTACTTTCAGGTCTGATGTGTGGTCTGACGGATGGAGGGGGAATGTTATAGGGTCCATTATTTTGGGGTCTAATCTGAGGTCTGACTTAAAGGGGGAAGGGGGGGGGGAATTGTAGTGGTCATGAATTTGGGATCTTATTTAAGGGATTGGGGTTATAGGGGCTATAAATTTGGGGTTTGATTTAAGGGATAGAGAGATGGGGGTTATAGGGAACCACATGAATCTGAGGCTAATCCAGGGTCAGTCTTCATTTTGAGTTCAGTTCTGGGGTTTGATGCCTAAAGTCTGAATTGGGCCTCATAATTTTCTAGTTCTGTAGCTGCACCCTTTGGCACTTTTATTTTGGCAGTATGGCATTTTCAGGGAAGCAGCGAGCACAGCATTGGTGAATGCTACATGATGGCAGTGTTAAAGGGGCAGCTGGATAGGGGAATTATTTAGCTATAGAGGGTGGGGATTGACTGCAATGCAATAAGTCAAGTCAGAACAGAGGTGTATCTTGGTTTTGTGCTGCCCTAGGCGAGACTAAACTCGGGCACCCTCCTACCTAATATAAATTTGACCCACCCCTTTCTGTCAAGGCCAAACCCTTCCTCTGTAAACCCCACCCCTTCCTCTTTAGGCTCCACCCTTTCCTGTTAGAGCTTCACATATTCCTTTCTGTATTTAAAAGTGAATAACAAAGGCCAATATTTTGTGCTTTCTGTACCAAATGTTGCATCTATTATTTAAAGAGAATCTTTGAATATAATAATATAAAGTGTAAATTCAACCACTTTACAAAGATCAGTCATCCATGATCCACAGATCCCTCCACATAACACTGCCATCCACAGATCCCCGCCTCATGACAGGGACACACTTACAACTAGTAACACCCATCTGGACCTTCATTGCAGACTGTAAGCAATTCATTCATAATTTCTTGCTGGAATAATAAAGGAATGGCACAACGTAGAGACATAAGAATAGATGCTACATAGGGAATGCAAGTAGTTACTAAAACAGACATGTCAGGAGGGGTGACAGGTCCTCTTTAAGAGCATGGCAAAATATAAACTTGGCCATATATTAATCAGATATTTCAGTGGCAACAGGAAATGCAGCCATATTTTCATCTATAAATTAGCTTCTGTTATTCTGTAACCAAGTTCTACCAGCCTCCTAAAACACCATTATATCTGTCAAAAAATAAAACATCAGTACCGAACTTTGGTTACTAAAACTCTGATTTACTATTTTAGTGTAAATGTATCAATACTGATTGTTCAATTTGTCAGAGGCAATAGCTAGGTACAGATACACACACACCTACATGACGTCTAAGAGAAACCAGTCCCACACTTCAACCCCTGATGGTGGACATCCCCTTTAAATTGCTCACATACTTTGGGTGCCCTATTAAGGGCAGAGCATAGTAGGAAACTTATAGCCGCGCAGCAACTTGAGTGTGAACCTATGAGGAGGCAAATCGAAATAACATGGTTTTCTGGGCTGCAATATAAAATTGTATCCTGCTATACAGTATCACTGAGGACGGGCATTAAAGGGGCTTGCGAAAATCGTCACACTGTCACTTCCTAGAAGCTACGTTTTATGGTTTGATATATTCAGTAAGATTGAAAGAATGGATAGCTGCATGCCAAATAAAGAGGTAACCAAATCCAGTTACAGGGGTCTAGTCGCATGATGATGTCAGTGAGACAGGATGCTGCTTCAGTACGTGACGCCAGACAAAAAGGCAGGGGCCACACAAGGGCCAATCAGATATTCGCAAATGATAGGGAGAATATACATACAGGATCATAAAAGCAGGGAATCCGATCCCTAATCACACTAGACCCTAAAGTCCCGTCACTGCATAGTTAAATGGGGTATACTCTTTGTAAAGACTGAAAACAATAACCTGCTGGACATGTCGCCCGGCCCTGACAATTTCCTGCCTGCGCTCTATTTTGACCTCGGAACTGCAGCGCCTTGTCAGGGCCAGGCTGCATGTCTGGCCCTGTCAATCTAGTGGCAGGTGGGCGTTTTTTAACCTGCGGAGGCAGCCCCTTTCCAAGTGATGAAGTGCTGCTGATGAGACTAATCGATTTGTTAG
The DNA here is from genome assembly GCA_033119425.1 of Bufotes viridis. Classification (NCBI taxonomy): domain Eukaryota; kingdom Metazoa; phylum Chordata; class Amphibia; order Anura; family Bufonidae; genus Bufotes; species Bufotes viridis. Next base: position 17,059 of record JAKVIS010000203.1, on the reverse strand, counting down.
AATTGATTCACTTATCTCTACATAAACTACATATTGGTGAGTTTTCCTGTCAGGCTGCTCAGCCATGATGGCATATCATAGGCAGGATCACATCATTACCATCTATTGTAGAGCAGTGCAGTGTAGTGAGGCCCTACCCCCTCACCAGGTACGTAGCCAACGGCTCATGGGCCCTGGTGCAAGAGTCGAGCTTGGGGCCCCCCTTCCCTCAATGCTTTGTGTGTCTTCTTATGCGGCACAAGGGTCTTTGGGCCCCCTCAGGCTCCTGGGCCCGGTAGCGACTGCTACCCCTGCACCACCTATAGCTACGCCCATGCCCCTCACCCCCTAGGCTGCTCTACAAGTGAGGGCAACCACTCCTGCTAATCTTCCAGGGCAGGTTGCTATTTGAAATAATTCTTGGAGACCCAATCTAAAGGGGACCTTCTGAGGATACCAGTTACCAGTTGGGGGTGTGTCCCTACACAGTCTGATACTGGCAGCACTGATTGAATACTGTCAGACTGTACATGCACACACCACCATCTGGTAACACCCATCTGAATCTTTATTGCAAATTGTTAGTCTGGACTTGAAGAAGGGACCTCAGAGTCCTTAAAGCTCGCCTTCTAACATCAATCATTTGAGTTAGCCTTCAAAACAGGCATGCTTAACCTGCGGCCCTCCAGCTGTTGTAAAACTACAACTCCCACAAGGCCCTGCTGTGGGCTGATAGCTGTAGGCTGTTCGGACATGCTGGGAGTTGTAGTTTTTGCAACAGCTGGAGGGCTCGCAGGTTGAGCATGCCTGCTTTAAAAGATATCAAATTCCAATATTTTATAATGTTTCTCTTTTTGAGAGCATCAAGACTTCTCGCTACTGGCTAACACGGTACCAAACCCTTTTCTTTTGGTTTCATACAAAAATACTGTATATAGGACACATATTAATTATACAATTAGGGGCTGTTCACATGGCAGGTTTTCCCTCAGAATTTTGGAGCGGAGTTGAAATTTTGCCGAAAAACACACCAGCGGCTGCATCCTTTCTGCTTCCCAATAATTTTGATTGTGGAGCCGTAGCTTAAAGCCGTGGCCGCCCTGAGAAGGAACATCTCCATTGAAATGAATAGGAGGCAGAAAAGATGCTTTCGGCAAAAATGTGGCGCAGCTGTCCACGCCACAATTCCAAGGTAAAACCTTCTGTGTGAGCAGCACCTTTAAGAGGGTTTCCGGAGTACAATATTAATGACCTATCCTTAGAAGAAGTCAATATGTGATTGGTGAGGGATCTACTCCTGCCACCCCATCCAGTTAGCTTTTGAAGAGGTCACATGTTTCAGGGAACGCTGCAGCCTCTTCCTAGGCCAGTGACGCCATGTGAAACAGTTACATGACCTATTTACAATAAATGGGCCTGGGCTGCAATACCAAGTACAGCCACTAGGCAATGTATGGCGCTGTGCTCGTTAAGCAGCAACCTCTTCAAACAGCTGATCGGAGACGGAGCCAGGAGTCAGACCCCAACTTTCAGATGTTGATAACCTATCCTGATGATAGGCCATCAATATTAAACTCCTGGAAAACCCCTTTAACAAAAGTGCATTTTATCTCACCCAAATTACAATGCCACTCACATAAAGGAACGGCTGCTGCTGTATGGCCAGGATGTGATAGATACACAGTCGAGACTTCATCATTCCCAAGTGAAAATACTCCTAATGACATAGTCCTGTTGAATCTCCTCCAGGTTTCCCTACAAAGAAAGAAAAATACCAAAGGATTCGTTGCACACCAGAAGATAACGACATAGGTTGTCTTCAAGAACAAGCAATTTTTGATCAAGCCCAAGAAAGTAATGTAATTGATCGCAGTCCAATGTAAGTGCCTTTGTAACTTTGTAAATATGAGGCAGATTCATGAAAATGCGCCACAAGTGCCTTAGACAAGTGTACGTGGTTGAACAGGAAGGGAGCGTGGCTTAGGGCTCGTTCAAATGACCGTATGGTTTTGCGGTCCGTTTTTAACGGATCTGCTTTTCCGTTTCTAGTTTCAGTAGTGTTTTGATTTCCGTTCCACTTCCATTCCGTTTACATATGGTTTCCGTTTTGTGATCCGTTTTTTGCGGATCGGAAATGAAACGGAAGCATATAATAATGTTTTAACAGTAAGCACAATGAAAAATTGGGCTGGCCATAAAATTCTTAATAGATGCTACCGCAAAAACGGAACGGATACGTAAGACATACGGATGCATTCAGTATGCATTCGTTTTTTTTAAAGCCCTATTGACTTAAATGGAGCCACGGAATGTGATTTGCGGGCAATAATAGGACATGACTCAAAATGTAGCGGAATGGAAAAACGGAAAACACAGAAACGGAATGCATACGGAGTACATTCCGTTTTTTTGCAGACCAATTGACATAAATAGTTCAGTATACGGACGGTATACTGAACGCGAAAAACGGCCCATATACGGAACGCAAAAAACGTTCGTGTAAACGAGCCCTTAGTTTGTGACAAACGTGCGGCAACATATTGCCACTACTTTTTGGTGCGAAATAAGCTAAATAATAGATGGTGTAAAGGTAAAGTGTACGTAAACTTTTAGATAAACTTTATTAAATCATATTCTAAATATGATGTGAATCATTTTTGTAATGTACCTTAATAATTAAATAATTTTTATTACATTTTTTTAAAAGAAAAGAAAGTATATTATAAAAATTATTTCCATCACATTTAGGTTTTAATAAAGCTTATCTAAAAGTTTAGGTATACTTTAGGGTGCATTCACCGTATTTTTAGTCCGCGTCCGCTCCATATTATTTGAGGATTGCACGCGGATCTATTAATTTCCATGGGGCCACAATCACAATGTCATTCATGTGCTGTCAACATCTGTGAGGCCGATCCACTAATTAAAAGGGTTTTTCACGATTTTAATATTGATGGTCATCAATATCAGATCGGCGGGAACCGACACTCTGGCTAGTCAGCTGGTAAAGAGAAGGCCGCGCTCTGTGAGAGCGCAGCATTGCCTTCATTGTTTACCTGCTCGCCGTTGACAACGCAGCGGCGAGCAGGTGTAATTACAAGCCGTCCCATTCAATTCTATGGGAGGTCTTGTTCCTATACACTTGAATCTCGACGGCGCGCAGGTAAACAAAAAGGTAGGGCTGTGCTTGCACGGGCGCGACCTTCTCTTCAACCAGATGATCGACGGGGGTGCTGGGTGTCGGACCCCGCCGATCTGATCCTGAGGATAGGTCATCAATATTAAAATCCCAGAAAACCCCTTTAAGGCTCCATTCACACAGCCGCAATTCTGTTACGCATTTTGCGGAACGGAATTGCGGACCCATTCATTTCTATGGGGACACACTATGTCCCGCCCGGATCCGGAATTGCGGGTCCGCACTTCCGCTCCACAAAAAATAGAACATGTCGCAAAATGTGGAACGCACATTGCCGGTGTCTGTGTTTTGCGGATCCGTGCATCCACAAAACACACACGGATGTGTGAATGGACCCTAAAGAATATTTCCTATTCTTGTCTGTTTTGCAGACAAGAATAGGCATTTTTAGTGGGCCCACGGGATGCACATGGGCCACATCTGTATTTTTCGAAACTGCAATTTACGGACCACAGAACAGATACTTTCTTGTGAATGCACCCTTAAACAAGTTTGTAAAGATGTACCAAATTTATTATCTCACATGAACCATGGCTTAGCTTCTTTACTGCCTAAATGTACTTTTGGGGTCATTAATCAAACTGGTGTATATATTATATACTACAAGAAAATTAGACTAGCAGATTCATAGTTGCAGGTGCACATCCATAAAGCTAGCATGCAGGTAGCAAACAAAAACAGGTATGGCAGCACAACATTTCACATGCAAACAATAAAACTGGGAAAATAGGGATTATACTAAATTAAAGTGGTATTATACCTCTATTAATGAAAAAAATAGAAGCTCTTTGGGCATATTTTTGATCAAAAGTGTGTCGGGCCCATCTACCAGGCGTCAAGGTCACTTCTGCAGATGGGTCCCTAACAGTAACAGAACTGCCTCTCCTGGGCTTGACCTAAGCCTACAATGTTCAGGGCGGTGTAGGAACCAGCTACACATATACTCTGCTCAGTAGCCGGTTATGCTCGGTGGTAATACACTTCTGGAAGAGCAGTTATGTAGATTACTATACTGCATGAGGAGATAAGTGAGATGTGATGGAGGACAGTTAGATGAGGGAGATAAGTCAAGATAGTTTTTATGACAATGGAAATTTACAGAGATTGCCGTAGTAAAGGCAGACAGTGCGTTGAAGGATATCAAGATGAATATCAAATAGAGATTTGAAGGCTATAAAAAGGAATATGAAGAACGTTGAAGGATGGCAGCAGTGGCATGGTTAGCCAGGTGTCACTGTGTAGTTCCAGCCTTAGAGTAATTTATATTCTTAAAGGGGACCTGTCACCATGTAAATCGGTACATTATAGAGCAGGAGGAGCTGAGCATAGCTCTGTTGCAGTTCCCAGTGCAGTGGATAAATGGAAGTGCTCCTTTGCAAGGAAAAGGCCTAAGGGGCATCTTGGGATCAACGGAGGTCCAAGAGTTCAAACCCACACTGGTTATAGTGTTATATCCTAGTAGTATGTAAAATTAAATACTTAAAGCGGACTTCACCTTTCAACAAACTTTGCATTAATCAATAGTACTGGGTGAACATGAGGAATAACACAATATCTGGCCACTATATGACTTTTTCATCTCTCCCAGATCTGGTGGGTGGAGACTAGCTTCCATCCACTAGACACAGAAAGTAGAGGATAATCTGCTTCCTAACCTTCCCTTACTCACCTAGAAACAGCCCCAAGATCATGGAGGACATTACACAGTAGTACTGACCTGTATGGTTATGGATAAAGCACTTGTCCTGAGATATAAACTTCCTATTTAGCTGCAGCAGTCTCTTATGGAGTCCTGTCTTACTCAAGCTTTGCTCGTTCCTGCCCATCCCCTCTCCATAGACTTGTATTGACATGTGTAATCAGAATCTTCAGTAAGCTGCTGTTCCATTTTAGATGAGTCCTTAGGGAAAATCAGATCTAAATGGTGTGCGCTGCAGTAATGGTGGTCCATGCAGAAAACTGCACATTTGAATTGGCCAATTGACTATAATGGGTCAGTGTTGGGTCCAGGTGATGTCCATTCTACACTCACCTGGATGTGAACATCAATCATCTGAATGAACCCCAAAAACATCAAACCTTAGTTAATGTTGGGCCCTTCTGAAATGAATGAATGTTCAGTATTCTAACTGCGGTCAGAAAAATCATATATTTGTAGCTACTTTGCCAAGCCATATTTTCAGTAAGAAACCAAAACTTTCATTAGCGGGACTTCCCCTTCAAAACAACTCTTGCAATTATTTTTCACTACTTTCCAGTTACAGTGGTTAGAAGTAAACCACGAGTGAAAGCCACGTGACTATTTCACAATTTATTTTAGATCCAAGAAGGTCCAGACCTATGTTCCATTTTCTGCAGAAGATCTTGGATCAGGAAACAGCCCTTATTCTGGAGAAGACCCTGGCTCTGCAAGTGAATATGCCGAATATTCTAATGAGATAAAGAATTCCAAGCAACAGTTTTATGAGGAAAATCTTATTATTTAGCTACAGATGAAGATCCTATCTAAAGGCATATGGAACAGGAAGCTGGAAATCTATTGGTTCCTACTTATAACTGGCTTCAGTTTTTGCCTTCTGTTTTCAAAACAGTTTCAAACCTTTACTGTTGATTTTATTTTGTTACATTAAAATGTATGTTTGACTTCCTCTCTAGCCCGCTTTGTGATGTGATTTCTGAAAATGAAAAAAAATATGCATGCAAAATTATAAAAAAAGTAATACTTTAACAGTGTCAAAAGCAATCAAAAATCCTGGAGGAACTCTATGGCACCCTCTACTGGTGATTTGACATGCTGCCGATAAGATACAAAATGTAGAATTCTTAAAGGAAATGTTTCTGCCAGTTAAAACTAGATAGTAACACATTTTTTTTCTAATTTCTTTTTTTTTCTAATTTCTTTTCTGATTGCAGATTTATTCATTCAACTTACTGAACATGATAATGGGGGCGGACATCTTGCCTGAGCTGTTCTTAACAGCATTTACACAGCATTAAAAAAAAAAAAATTGCTTTACGGCAGCCCCATGGGCCATAGACATAGATGGTCTGAGGTGACCTTATTGACTTCTAAGGGAGAAAGTTCTAGACATGCTCTGTGACCTGTGCAGAGGTCATTGTACAAGAAAAGAATAGATAAGCTCTGACAATCATCTATTGTAAATGGAGGATCCAGTCTGTCATTCTAATCCTGCCTGTAATGATATCACCTCTGTACAGATAAGCAGATAACTGCAGTAAAGTGATCTGTACAGACCAAGAAGTGGCGCCTATTATTAGGCTTAGTGGCCAGTGGGAAAACTGTATGGTTTTGTGGTTTTTGTTTAAATATAGATATTGACACGGAAAATAAAAATTACATTACCAAAAATTCTTTACAAATATGTTAAACATAAAAACGTGATTTAAACAATAGGTCATTTTCTGATTATACATTTCCTTTAACAGTCTAAAAGAGTGTATTCACATGACAGTGTCGGTTTGACGGACTGCAAACTACAGTTCGGCAAAACACGGACACGGACGGGAAAGATAGTAAGTCCTATCTTTTGTAGCACGGCCGCATGGTCCCGGAAGCACACAGAAGGGCTTCATGGCTGCATGAATGCACCCTGAGGCTGGGTTCAGACTTGCGCGTATTTGATACGTTTCTGTCGCAGCGTATTACAGCGCGTTTTTGCAATTGGAAACGCGCGTCATACGCGCATTTGTGTGATTGACTACTGTGGCGTCAATCACAATACACACGACAAAACGCCCCAAAGAAGCTCAAGAACTTTTTGAGCATAGGGTGTTTTCAGCGCGTTCAAACGCGCTGTAAAACGCTCAAGTGAGAACCAGGGCCATAGGGAAGCATTGGTTTTCATGTGTTGAGCGTTTACCCTCAGTTCACACTTGTGCGCTTTACAGCGCGTTCGAACGCGCTGTAAAGCGCATAACCGATGCAAACCAATGCTTCCCTATGGGACTGGTTCACATTTTCGCGTTTTACAGCGCGTTTGAGCAGCTGAAAAACGCCCGACGCATAAACAAGTACTTGAGCTTTTTTTGGGGCGTTTGTCGCGCGTTCGTGATTGACGCCACAGTGGTCAATAACACGAGCGCGTACAATGCGCGTTTCCTATTTCCAAAAACGCGCTGTAATACACGCAACAAAAGCGCGTGTAAAGCGCGCGTGATCAAATACGCTCAAGTGTGAACCCAGCCTGAGAGTGACGTCACATATTTGCCTAGCAAGGTTACTACGTCTTACAGGAGTTTTTTTTTAAACTGGCCAAGTAGTGATGTTATTGCAGATATATTAACTTTCTAATTAACCTAGTTACATAGTTGATAAGGTTGGAAAAAGACACAGGTCTATCAATTTTAGTTTATAATCCTACAATGTTGATCCAGAGAAAGGCAAAAACTAAGTGATGGATGCCAATTGCCCCATATTTTGCTGACTACAAATGTGGCAATCAGTGTCCACTTCTGGAATATCATTCCATACCCATAACCTGCAACATCAGCCATCACAACCTTTTCGGCAAAAAGTCCCATAGTCTCCCTGCTCCTACAGTAAGGCTGGGTTCAGACTTGACCGTTTTACAGCGCGTTCCTACGCGCTGTAAACGCTCAACAGGCGAAAACCCATGTTTCCCTATGGGCACGGTTCTCACCTGAGCGTTTTACAGCGCGCACGAACGCGCTGTAAAAGCGACTCTACGCCAAAGAAGTACAGGAACTTCTTTGGGGCGTTTTGTTGCGCGTATTGTGATTGGCGCCAGAGTGGTCAATCACACGAACGCGCGTTCAATGCGCGTTTCCTATTTCCAAAAACGCGCTGTAATACGCGCGACAAAAAACGTGCGTAAAACGCGCGTATCAAATATGCTCAAGTCTGAACCCAGCCTAAAGAACCCCTGTCCATGTTGATGAAACCTTCTTTCCTCTAGACAGCAGAGGTCCTCTTGTTGGTTTCAGACTGAAGATTATCAGCAAGATCTCTGAACTGTCACCAACCATCATTCACATAGCCTTGTTGAATGTGGTTGAACTGCAATACCAAGCACAGCCACTATATGATGTAGGACACTGTGCTTGGTAAGCGTCGGGTAGGCCTCCACTCATACCAGAGCTCTGGTCAGTGCCACAGCTTCCTGAAACGGCTGGTGGGGAAGCCAGGACTCAGACCCCCACCTAAGTATAGGTCATCAATATTATCTCCCGGGCAACCCCTTTGATTGGTTAAATGAGAAATAACTTTTTTTATAAAAAAGCTCAGCAAAAGAAAAAAAAGAAACCCCTGCTGCTCTTCTTCCAACGCTTTGTGTGTCCCACAAGTAGACAACCCCTTTATTATATCTCTAAGATGCCCTCATATAGAGGACCTTGGGTACCTCTGAACATACCCATGTGATCTATTACAGCATACATTACACAGATGGCCTCCTTACAGATTGTGGGAGTGTCACAGGCCGCCTGTGCAGTGGGAACGAATACTCAGAATAGGGGCGGCCGTGTGGCTGCATTTATTTCTATGCACAATTTTTGGGCTGTGTCAGCAGTAAATTTGCCGTTTCAGGATTTTTTCCTGAATTTAATTTTTTAATACATTTGCATTCTTGGGCTTTTATTCTATGCGTGGTATGATATTACATCAGTAAGTAAACTTGGCTGGAGGATAGAAAAGGAAACTATCATTAGAACTTTCACTGGTTTACATTACATTTTTGTGCCACCTAGGATACTCAGTGTCTGCGTGCCAGATGCTGTAAAAAATGTATTACCGTTCCTGAAGGCAAGTCTATACTGTCATGATGTTACAATATGCTTACTGCTCCTTCTATCCATTACAACCTTTATGAAACCCCCCAACCATGTTTTCCCTTTTCATTCTCACCATTGCTTTGATATAATTGTACAAAGTATGTTTCAGGGTAAGTACATTCCCTCTGAAGGGCCCGACACAGGAGGGGGCTGTTGTATGATATTGGATACCCCCTTTAATATTGATGACCTATCCTCGGGATAGGTCATCAATATCAGATTGGCGGGGGTCCGACATCCGGCACCTCCGGCGACCACGGTGTACCCCCTCTGGGGCGAGCATTAAGCATTAAGTCCTCCTGTGGCTGGAGGACCCCAGATTGCTCGGGGTCCATCCACCACCAAGCTCTGCTCCCATAGAAGTGAGTGGGAGCGTACGGCGCATGAGAGGCCCATGCTCCCATTCATTTCTATGGGGCCGACGGAAATAGCCGAGCCAGCGCTCGCCTATATTCACTGGGCCCATAGAAAAGGAGTGCGCCCTCCTTCACTTTTGGGGCTCCATTCTCGATATAGGTCCGCTGGGACCTGCACCTATCGGACAATGGGGACATATCCTAGCGATAAACCCTCATTGTCTGAGATGGGACAACCCCTTTAAAGTGGCCCTCGAAAAAGGAAAAAAACGAAACCTGGCATCAGGTGGAACAGCAGGTGGAGCCAACACAAGTAGACAGGATCAGCAATCCAGCAGCCATAACCATAATAGTGGTAAGGCCAATGCAGAAATAAAATAGGATGACCCTTTCAGACAAAAGAACAGAGCTTCCCAAACCTTATGTGTAGGTCTATATTCAAATATGGAGCACCACAATTTTATATACAGCCCTATAGTGATACATGGAGCCCAGTCATTACATATATAGTCCTATAATCAGCTGTTATAGGCAATGGAAGAATCCAGCCGGAAATGGAGAATTATGCTAAAATCAATGGCCGTAGAAGCGTCGGTTCCTCCAGAGTGCTGCTCTCTGCAATGGCACCTTGTATTTGCTAATAAGAGGAACTGTGCGGTTAGCAATCATGGGGGTGGGGAGTAGTTCCAAGGGTCATAAAAAAGAGTTGAAGGGAAATCAAAGTCTGGTCCCTTCTATCTGCCTGCAAAACCTGCCACCAAAATGGGGGAGCCAAGATTGATCAATTGTGTACATTACTGGCTGCCATTATGGTCATATTCCATGCATGTAATAGTACATAATACCACAAGGCCATACACTGGAGCTGTACGTGCAGCAAAAGACGCTTCTTATGACGATGGGCAGGGAGCTTTTACAGTTTTTTTTTTTTTGTTCAGCTTTTTCAGGGCTATGAACTCAACGAAGGTCAATGGATGACGGTGGTATATGTTCTGACTCAGCAAACACAATGAATTTCCTGATTCACCAGCCATGATTCAGAATGAAAAGAGGAAACAACATACTGTGGGCAGAACACACTCTAAAATCCTGCACTCACGAATAGTTGGATGTCACAGCTTTAACTCTCGAAACATTCGAGTTGTGAGCTAAAAAAGTACATAAGTCAGCAACTACATGTGATACTTATTTGCTGCCTTGTTACCTCATTGCTTGCTGCGGGGCAGCTTTTTAGCCAGTTTCATTAGGGCAGAGCCGTGAAATGTGACTACAGATTAGCTACAGTGGCTACAGCGAATCTGTGGTAGTCTGAGACACGCCCACTGTCTCACCATTGGCTCCTGCTCCCTCCCCTGGAGCTCTGCCTCCTTGGATTGGCTGCTGTATATAACACAAGTCTATCACAAGCTCACCAGGAAGTCAGTGCATCAGGGCATTATAATTATAAAGCACAGATTACTAAACCGACAGAAAACACACAGACTGAGGGGCAGGGCTGGGACAAGGTCCACCACCAACAAAGGCTGAGCTGTCCAAGTGCGCCCCCTCCAACTTGTGGATGACACTGCTATGGGGGATCTGTGATGGATGACACTGTTATTGGGGAATCTGTGGATGACACATTTGTGTCATCCACAGATCCCCTCCCATAACAGGGTCCGTGTAGAATGATCCCCAATACAAGGGGTGAGGCTGTGGGGTTGTATCTGCTTTTTGATGACAGTGCCAGCGGGGCCCGTGCAGTGACTGTATTCTACTACACCCCCTCACACTGTATATAATCTTAACTATATAACTGTAGTGATTTGCTACAGTTATATAGTTAATAAGATTATATCCAGTGAGCGGGGCCGGGTCGTAGTAGAATACAGTCACTGTACGGGCCCCGCTATCATTATGAAATAGCATATGTGACCCCCACCTCTTTTATTGGTGATCATTCAGTAAATTAACCCTGTTTTGGGGGAGGGGGGTGTCTGTGGATGACAAATATGTGTCATCCACAGATTCTCCCATAACAGGGTTCATTTAGTGAATGACCACCCAAATTGTGGTGACCCAATACATGGGAGTTGCATCTGCAGAGATTTTGTATAATGCCACCCCACACTATAGTGTCCCCCACACAGTAATGTCCGCCACACTGCCCCCACACAGTAATGTCCGCCACACTGCCCCCACACAGTAATGTCCACACACTGCCCCCACACAGTAATGTCCTCCACACTGTAGTGTCCCCACACAGTAATGTCCGCCACACTCCCCCACACAGTAATGTCTGCCACACTGCCCCCACACAGTAATGTCCTCCACACTGTAGTGTCCCCCACACAGTAATGTCCGCCACACTTCCCCCACACAGTAATGTCCGCCACACTGCCCCCCACACAGTAATGTCCGCCACACTGCCCCCACACAGTAATGTCCGCCACACTGCCCCCCACACAGTAATGTCCTCCACACTGTAGTGTCCCCCACACAGTAATGTCCGCCACACTCCCCCCACACAGTAATGTCTGCCACACTGCCCCCCACACAGTAATGTCCTCCACACTGTAGTGTCCCCCACACAGTAATGTCCGCCACACTTCCCCCACACAGTAATGTCCGCCACACTGCCCCCACACAGTAATGTCCGCCACACTGCCCCCACACAGTAATGTCCGCTACACTGCCCCCGCACAGTAATGTCCGCCACACTGCCCCCACACAGTAATGTCCGCCACACTGCCCCCACACAGTAATGTCCGCCACACTGCCCCCACACAGTAATGTCCGCCACACTAGTAATGTCCGCCACACTGCCCCCGACACAGTAATGTCCGCCACACTGCCCCCACACAGTAATGTCCGCCACACTGCCCCCACACAGTAATGTCCGCCACACTGTCCCCACACAGTAATGTCCGCCACACTGCCCCCCACACAGTAATGTCCGCCACACTGCCCCCCACACAGTAATGTCCGCCACACTGCCCCCACACAGTAATGTCCGCCACACTGCTCTCCACACAGTATTGTCCGCCACACTGCAGTGCCCCCACATAGTAATTTGTCATGCTCTCCCCTCTTGTCATTCTCCCCCTCTTGTCATAATCCCCTCTTCTTGTCATGCTTTTTCTGCCCCCTGTCATTCTCTCCCCATCTTTTCATGCTCTTTCTGCCCCCCATGTTGTCACAGACTTCATGTAAGGGGCCCGGCATTTTTACTGTACTTAATGCCGGGCCCCTCAGAGCTTCCTCTCACCTCCATTATGTTCACTGCTCCAGGCTTCCCGGATCAGGCCCCAGCGCTGCCACACATTAAGCAGGTGGGCGGAGCCTAACGGAGGTCCCTTAGGCTCCGCCCACCTGCTTACTGTGTTTCTAGTTAGAGGCAGCGGGGCCTGATGCTGGAGGCCTGAAGGCTGAAGCAGTGACCATAATGGAGGTGAGAGGAGCGCTCTGACGGGGCCCGGCTCAGGGAATGACAGGAGGGAGCGCTGAGCGGTTCCCCCTGTCAGTCCCTCTTCCTCTGGCCGGCCCCTGCCTGCGCCCTGAGGCTGGAGCCTCCCAGCCTCTGTGTCGGCCCGGCCCTGCTGAGGGGAATGAGCCTTAAAGGGTTGTCCGGGTTCACAGCTGAATATACCCCAACTTTCACCCTCCACCCGGCTGATATGAGTATCGGAGCATTTCATGCTCCGATGCTCTTCTTTGCCCTGTGCAGAATCGCGCAGGGAAAAGGCATTTTCAAGAGATCCGGTGACGTACTGGGCTCTCCATAGGGATTGCTAGGCGGAGGCTTCCGCCTAGCAGTGAACTGGTGACGTCACCTGTAGGGATGAGCGAACTTCAGTTTTTGAAGTTCAGGGATATGGTGAATTGCATTATGGATTCTGTTGCCACGGAACATAAAGCAATTCAATGACAGAATGCATTCCGTCATAATAGAAGTCTATGGCCACCATAACGGATCCGTCTGGTTTCCGTTATGCAGAAGAGGCATCCCTGAAGTTCACTCATCCCTAGTCAACGGCACTAATGAGCGGGCTTTAGTGCTGCCCTAGCCTATAAAACGGTTAGGCAGCGCTAAAGCCCGCCCATCAGAACCGGTGATGTCACTGGTAACACTGCTGGGTGGAAGGCTCCTCCTAGAAGTTTTAAAAACAAGCCTCTCTCCTTGCCCTGTATCGCGCAGGACAAGGGACAGAATCATATCAGGGGGGCCGGAGGGGTGAACATTTTTTCTCCGTACGCTAGGGTGACCAGATGTCTTTTTTTCTCCAGACATGCCCTCTTTTTGGGACCTAAAAAAAAGCATGGCAGGGATTTGTAAATGGCCAAGACTGTGTGGTGTTCACAAAGGGGAAGGAGGTGGAGGCGACACATTTAAAAGTTTATTTTAATGCGTATGTGTGTTATTTTTACTGTCAGTGACTTTATATAAGAGGCTGGGGAGAAGGGAGTGTAGCGCTGCTAGGGCTGTTATTACTTACCGCTCCCTTGTCTTCTGCTCTTGGTGCTGGCTGTACTGTGTCCTGGCAGCATTCAGCATGAGGACGTAGTGCACACAGTCGTGTAACTGTGACCTCATGCTGAGCGATGTCAGGTGAGTGAGTACAAAGCTGGAAAATGAGTGTGCAGGATCTCCAGAGGTAAGTTTCATTTATTTACTTTTGTCTGATCGTAGGTCTGATTTATGGGATGGAGGTGGGTGTTATTTATATTATTTTGGGGTCTGATCTAAGGTCTGATTGATGGAGGAGGGGAGAGGCTGTGTTTTAGGGGCCATTACTTTCAGGTCTGATGTGTGGTCTGACGGATGGAGGGGAATGTTATAGGGTCCATTATTTTGGGGTCTAATCTGAGGTCTGACTTAAAGGGGAAGGGGGAATTGTAGTGGTCATGAATTTGGGATCTTATTTAAGGGATTGGGGTTATAGGGCTATAAATTTGGGGTTTGATTTAAGGGATAGAGAGATGGGGTTATAGGGAACCACATGAATCTGAGGCTAATCCAGGGTCAGTCTTCATTTTGAGTTCAGTTCTGGGGTTTGATGCCTAAAGTCTGAATTGGGCCTCATAATTTTCTAGTTCTGTAGCTGCACCCTTTGGCACTTTTATTTTGGCAGTATGGCATTTTCAGGGAAGCAGCGAGCACAGCATTGGTGAATGCTACATGATGGCAGTGTTAAAGGGGCAGCTGGATAGGGGTTATTTGCTATAGAGGGTGGGGATTGACTGCAATGCAATAAGTCAAGTCAGAACAGAGGTGTATCTTGGTTTTGTGCTGCCCTAGGCGAGACTAAACTCGGGCACCCTCCTACCTAATATAAATTTGACCCACCCCTTTCTGTCAAGGCCAAACCCCTTCCTCTGTAAACCCCACCCTTCCTCTTTAGGCTCCACCCTTTCCTGTTAGAGCTTCACATATTCCTTTCTGTATTTAAAAGTGAATAACAAAGGCCAATATTTTGTGCTTTCTGTACCAAATGTTGCATCTATTATTTAAAGAGAATCTTTGAATATAATAATATAAAGTGTAAATTCAACCACTTTACAAAGATCAGTCATCCATGATCCACAGATCCCCCTCCACATAACACTGCCATCCACAGATCCCCGTCCTCATGACAGTGTCATCCACAGATCCCCCTCCATAACAGTGCCATCCACAGATCCCCCTCCCCATAACAGTGCCATCCACAGATCCCCCTCCCCATAACAGTGCCATCCACAGATCCCCCCTAAACATTGCCATCCACAGATCCCCCTCCCCATGACAGTGTCATCCACAGATCCCCCTCCCCATGACAGTGTCATCCACAGATCCCGCTCCCTATAACAGTGTCATCCACAGATCCCCTCCTATAACAGTGTCATCCACAGATCCCCCTATAACAGTGCCATCTACAGATACTCCCACCCATGACAGTGCTATCCGCAGATCCACCTCCCCATGACAGTGTCATCCACAGATCCCCCAATAACAGCGCCATCCACAGATCCCCTCCCTATAACAGTGCCATCCACAGATCCCCTTAAACAGTGCCATCCACATATCCCCTCCCCATGACAGTGTCATCCACAGATCCCCTCTATAACAGTGCCATCTACAGATACCCCACCCATGACAGTGCCATCCGCAGATCCACCTCCCCATGACAGTGTCATCCACAGATCCCCCCAATAACAGCGCCATCCACAGATCCCCTCCCATAACAGTGCCATCCACAGATCCCCTTAAACAGTGCCATCCACATATCCCCTCCCCATGACAGTGTCATCCACAGATCCCCCCATAACAGTGTCATCCACAGATCCTCACCCATGACAGTGCCATCCACAGATCCCCCATAACAGTGCCATCCACAGATCCACCACCCATGACAGTGCCATCCACAGATCCCCCCATGACAGTGTCATCCATGGATCCCCCCATGACAGTGCCATCCACAGATCCCTTCTCGATGCTCAGAGGATTATACATTTATTAACTGTAATCTGTTACTTTAACTTTAAATGAGCGCTTATCTCTTTACTAGGTATCTTACCTCAGGAGCGTGACATCAGTGAGTGAGCGCCGCCCCACACTGCTTCCTGTTACCGGAGCTGAGACCTGAGCGTAATATACCCTAGTAAAGAGATAAGCCAGCAAAGTTAAAGTTACAGATTACAGTTAATAAATGTATAATCCTCTGAGCCGGCGGCCTCTGTATATTCCAACCCCCAGGCAAGCGTCCCTGTCACCATGGGAACTCCTGGCTGGAGGTTAGAATATAATTTCTAGTGTTAGAAAGTCGTGGTAACTATAACTATCACTAAGCAAACAAGGCATTTTTCCATCCCATTGGCAAGTGCCGCCCTAGGCAAATGCCTTGTTTGCCTCGTGATAGATGCACCCCTGAGTCAGAGGCGTAACCTGAATCCCCTGGTTTCTATTAAAAAAATTTGTAACAGGTCCCTTTTACAGTGTGCCATTTCCCTTTCGTCCTAACCAGCAGCACAAGTGGGGAGTTCTCCCCTGTGAAACTGGTAGGACAGGTTGAATTTTTGATGATAAAATTCACTACGAAGCTAATTAATGATTAATTAATAAACCCACCACTATAAAAGGGACGCCCGCCCTACAACTAGTGCTTTTTTCTCTGTCCTGTGGACAGTAGGACAGGGTCAGGCAAAGCTGCATGTTACCTCTTGATTTTTTGCTACAAGTCCTAGATTTTTTGTCTTTTTCAGCTTGGTGTCGGGTATGCAGTGTTTTACCTCCTCATTCTGCTCCCATCTGCTTGGTCCCCTCTGGGTTCTGTGGCTGGGTGCGGTGCTTGTGTGACCCGGCTGGCTTCTTCTGCTCTGCTTCCCCAGCACTGACACTTAGACGTCCGCAGTGTTGGCGCGCGGCCGCCTGGCAGTCGGGCTGTTCACCCGGCGGTGTTCTTGGCCGCGGCGTGCATGTTCGCGTAGCTCTCGGCGTGCGCGCCGTACCTGAAGTGCGTCAGTGACGACTTCTGGGTTGACCCGCGATTCATGTAGCCTCTACCTGCAGAGTATTTTTCTACTTTGGGCCCCTATAGTCAACTTAGGCCAGTGGGATATATTATGTTATATTTAAATAACATTTGAGGTATTTAAAAAAAAAAAAAAAAGTCAAGGTGACCTGCCTCTTTAGGCAGGAAGGGGTGGAGCTACACAAGGGGAGGAGTCTACCAGCTATATAAACGCTGGTGGAAGCCAT